>JANTPZ010115653.1:0-13586 GCA_025593235.1 Vachellia pachyceras
CCTAGATCTGTCTTTATCTGCCCTTCGTGGAGACTGTGATTCAACAGAAGACCTAGATTGTGATGGACTGCGGCTTTGACTTCGGGAAGATGACCTGCACTTCTCAATGCAAGGCGAAGCACGAGTTCTATATGGCTCAACAGGGGAACGACTGCGAACTGGGCTCCGGCTCTGGCTCAAGCTTCGACTGCAGCGGCGACCACGATAGCGAGGGCTGTGAGATACTGAGGGTGTCCTACTTCTTCTGCTTCGGTACCTACACATGAGAGTTCATTCAATCATATTCAACCAAAAAAGGTTGCTAGCATAACTAATAACAATGAGGAAGTATTGGTGCCAATTGGTGCCAAAAAGACCTCTGCATTGAAGCAACACCGGTAATGATAAGAAAATGTTATGCCTCACAATTTTAGTAATAAATACCCCAAGAAATTCAATATATCATAGGAAAGGGATAAAAACCTGGGTGGTGTTCTTCCTGGAGGTGGGGGGCTTCTGTAGCGTCTAGGGGAATACCTTCTGTGGCTTGAATATCTGGGAACAGTACATAGTAAGATTATTTTTTTGGCCAGGAATATTGCTTCATATTCAACTCTCAACACCACCATGACCATAACAAGCAAAAAAGTATTCAGTTTTACCTGTCTCGGTCACTTCTTCCATTGTATCGATAAAACCTCACAGGAGAACGAGAAGGGGTTTGATACCTTCTTGCATAAGAGTATCTCTCACTAAAACCTCTTCCCCTTCTGATGCGCTTTGGGGATACATCAGGAGATACACTCCTCGACAACCCACGAGATGATCTTGGCCTACGAACAGGACTAGGACTCCTAGAATAGCTGCGATGATTTCCTCTGCTAGGTGCCCTCACAGGACTGACACCTCTCCTTGACAGAACCCTGCCAGAGCTTCTGCTCAAGCTCCTTGCAGAAGACCTAACTGGACTCCTGCTTATACTCCTCCGTGAAACCCTTACAGGGCTTCTACTGACAGATCTTCTTGATGATATTCTAGGTGAACTCCTGCTCCGACGGCTGAGAGATGGGGATCTCACAGGACTCCTACTGACACTTCTCCGTGAGCGGGTTCTGACAGGGCTCCTACTGACACTTCTTCCCTTTGAACCCCTCGCTGGGCTTCTGCTGATGCTTCTGCTTGGACTTCTGCTGATGCTCCTGGCAGGACTTCTGCTGATGCTCCTCCTAGATGGAGCTAGGGGGCTTCTACTGCCACTAGGACTTCTGCTAATCTTCCTTTCTGGACTAGCACTTGGACTCTTGCTCTCACTTCTCCTGGGACTAATACTCATACTCCTACTCATGGTCCTCTTGGGACTCATGCTTCGACTCCTGCTCATCAACTTTTAATATAATACCAGATCTGGAAGAAATGATAAGCATAAAGAATAACTGAGGTGTGACAAGGGTGGAAAGTAGACCTAGATTTGCCAGAATTATCATCCATCACATCGGGTTTCCTCTCCTCACTTCTCTCAGATCTAGAGTCAGCTCCAATACCATTGCCATGCCGTTCTCCATTCTCTTTGGGGGATGCTTCCTCATTCTCTGCTGTCTCTGCTTCTCCCCTCTTTTTATGATGCATGGAATGTACTTCTCTATCCCCAGCTAAAGAAGAAAGAACTTCAGCTGCAATAATAATGTGTGAAAATTGAGGTTAACTGATAAAATTAGCCAAAAATGCAAACAGTTGAGCAAAGAGTAATAGAATGCAATGCAATTAAATGGTCCAATCACACATGCTTCCAGTTTCTTGGAGCTTCATTTTAATAATAGAGAGAAATATAAAGCAGACAAACAATTTACTTTATCTAAAATTAAATAATGGTCAGTATGTTAAAAGTAAAAATAAGGGAACCACAAATATAACATCACTACAGAAATAAAGTTAACAAGGAACACAATACTGCATCAAGTAACCAAGAGCTCAAGGAATCTTTTCCATAAATGAACAAGCACATTGTTTAGCATTTTGCTCTGTTAATATGTGCAAAAAAGGTCAAAGATGAAGTGATTTATTTTGATTGTGAAATCCTAAGTGGAATAAACTTAAAATACAAATATTACCTTTTTTCAAAGAATAATCTCTGTGCTTTCGTTCCTTTCCTTGGGCATCAAGACTTTCACCATCAGAGCTGCTGTCACTTTTGCTTGCACTATCTGAATCAGTAGCACTTTCCGAATCCCTAAAGCAGCATAACTTGAGAACTTGAGAGGCATGAAATAAAGTTGCAACGAAGTATATCATCATTAAGAAACACTAACAAATGCAGCAAACTAACAAATTGGAAAACCCATGTTCATTTGACTGGACAGAAAACATGAGATATAAGCAATCCTTCCAAAATAGAGACATGGCACAGACAAAATGAACCCAATCTTGTGAGGGACACCATCTAAGCAGCTATTATTTGTTCAACACAGCAATAATGCAAACAACCGTGACAAAGATATCCAATATCTGAAATCCATGTGTTTGCTACCAAAGGTTCATCAACCTTAAGTAGTTAATACCTTCTAGATCTGCACCTTGATCTTTTATCTCGTCTCCGTCTCCTCTTGTCACGACGCCTATCCCTTCTTTTTCTGCGTCTAAGTTTGTCTTTCCTAGATCTTTTTCTCTTTTTCCTCCTGTCGTCACTGGAAGAACTTGTGTAAGATGATGATGACAGATCTGAGTCAGAATCACTATCAGATTCTGATGATTCCATGTCTGAATCTGAATAGCTCTCTGATTCAGATGAGTAGTATCTTTTTCTCCTTTTCCTTCTGTCTCTTGAAGATTTTTTGTGCTTTCCCTTCCTCCGAGCCTCATGATTATTGGTTTCAGAAGTCAATTTATTCATCTTCTTTCCATCTACAAAGATAAACAAAGAATCACTCCAACACATACATACCCAACCAAGCCAGAACAAAGACTTAAAGGTAAGAGCACAGATCATGTATTATGCTTTGGCATCTGGTGTTGGGGACAGCAAACACCTCTTAGATGATTTAACTAAAATGGTCTATATACGAGTCTCACCTTCATTATATTCACCACAATTGATAATTTTAACGGTTACAGTTGGATGCCCATCTTCATCACCCACATCTTCAATTTTCTTCAATATTTTATGTCCTTGAACAAGTTTCCCAAAGACGACATGCTTCCTGCACAAGATCCCATGCAACTGAAAAGGATTAACAACATATACAATTAACCAAATGGTACTGTTTGTTCACCTCAAAACAAAGGGGGGGGGGAAGCAGAATGTTGAGGGTAATAAATAACACGAAGAGATAACCATATAAACAAACCTATCAAGACGGTGATCAGCTTTCAATGTGATCATAAAATGAGAACCAAGACTATCGCGATTAGCAATTGCCATTGACAGGAGACCTGGTGCATCATGCTTAAGCCTAGGTGACTCATCTGAAATAAATCATGAGCAAAACTTTTGAACACTCTGTTCAACAAAATAAGTAAGAAGAACTGCACACATTTTAACTTGTATCTGTAAGAAAGCAATAATATTATAAAAGTAAAAAGTATAACTCCATGATCAAGTATTCCCACCTGGGAAATTCGAACCATATATGCTTTCTCCACCAGTCCCTGCAACAAGATCGAAAAATGACAGTGATGCGGCATTGCTACTGTAAATATTACATCTAGGGATTAGAAAAATAACTTTCAGATTTCGGAATTGGACGTGTAGAAAACTAAAGATTAGATGGAACGTATATTTGCTATCAACACTGATTATGAAGAACCACATAACTCACAGTACTCCTTAAATATGATAAAATATGAAGCAAAACCTTCAAAGAAGAATTATAATACAAATACAACAGTAATTGATTAAACTGAAGATTCATACTTACAATGATACACATACATATCAATAGTAACACCCAGTTTAACTAATAATTTCCCAACAGCTACACCATTTAACCACTCGGAAATCTCTCTGAAGCGATGACATTTTTAATTTAATGAAAGAAATTGATCAGCTCAGAATCGCCAATCCTATTGTTCATCCAGCCACGTCATATGAAGACAAGAGGGTATAAATTCATTTACAATCATCAATATATCAAATGTATATAATATATAATTTACGACAAGCTACGCTATTCACAAACCGTGAAGTATAGCTCCTCAAACTCTATATAATGCATAGGACATCATGTATAGTTCTAGTTAATTGCTCCATGTGATGACTCAAGATAAATATGACAAGAAAAATTATAACTCCACATATGACAATTTGAACCAATAAAGCAGGGGGTTTAAAAAAAGGTGAAAGCACAAAAAAATAGCAATAGAAACCACCTCAAAAGGAATTGCTTTCAACCCTAATAAAGACCATTGTGCACTTGCATAGGAACTTGGTGATTATGTTCCTAATCAATTTAGAAAAAGAAATTACCATTGTCACAGGAAACATGCAAATGGAACAAGGCTTGCAACCCGGACAACTGAATAACCAAATGATAAAAACATAAAAGAAAGTGACTACATGTATAGTATGAAATTACAAGCTTCAAAAACTAGAGAAGTTTGTTATCCTAAGGACAATGCAGTGATAGAATGCATACCGTTTCGATTGACAAAATCACCTCCCTGCAAAAGGAAAACCAGCTATCAATACATGTTCACATCACGTACTAAACAGGTTTGGACATTGCAGAGCTTATTAGCATTACAAGATGGACAACTTAATAAGTACAACCTTAAAACTATATCACAAGAAAAGCAGTCGTGACCATCAGCCCTGTATCCTACAGCATAAACAATGGTAATTGACTAAAGAACGGGTATCCACTACTAAACGATGTTCAACCACAACATGATGGATGGATCTACAATACTGAAGAACAACCTTAAATGTAACAAGAGTAGAAGAAAAATAGCATACCTCCAAAATGAAGCCTTTTAAAACGCGATGAAAGAAGGAACCCTTATAGTGCAGTGGCTTCCCAGTTCTTGAACTGACTCCTTTTTCCCCTGAACAAAGAAAATATTAATGAAATGAGAAAAGGACAAGCCTATGTCAATCAAAACAAATAAGCTTTTCTGAGGGCACGTTCAATTAGCCAGGCTGTAATTGTAGAATGGGAGAGTTTTAAAAGAAGGGAAAAGCAGAACAAATTATCACCTGTACATAATACACGGAAATTTTCGGCAGCCTTGGGAGCAACGTCATAGAAAAGCTGTGAGGACAAAAGAATCCATTAGGTTGCATTTCCACTCTCCCCAATCAAAGTTGTCAAATTTTTTTTTTAAAAAAAAAATAGGTGCTGTATCATGCAACATGCATCATGAAAATTACTACCATTCAAACGTATTAAAAAGAAAAATGTACCTCAAAAACCATCCTTTCAACAGGGTCTCCATCTATAGAGACATCCATGAAAACCAAAGGATTCTTCTTCTTCGCCATTGTATTTCTTTTACCGATCACAACTCAAGCCAACATAACCCCTAAAGTCACAAACGTCAGTAAAGAAATACTAATTAATTATTGTTCTTAAGTAAAATTGTATCCGAAGCAAAACACTGATACTGGCACATATCATATTAAGAAGCAGCACCACAAACAAAATTTCGCAGTAAGTTATGCCTCCATAAGTGGTTGCTGCTGAGCAATGGTAAGAGGAAGTTATGGGTATATATGCTCAAGTGCAATTGCAGAGACAAAAGATTGTACTGTAGAACTATCAGTAAGCTAATATACGCGTCAAGTCTCTTCTCATGTTAAAACCAAATCTACAGTAGAGTAACAGTTCAGTAACGCAAAGTCACGATGAAATAGGGCTTCGGCTAAAATATATGCATCCGAATTACAAATCACTCGGCAAAGTTGATTCAGTATGACGCACTTCATCCAGCTCCCAAACCAAGCCCTTCTCAACCGTAAAGTTCACTTACAACTCTGATAGGTTAACATTTGAGGCCATCGGATCACCGGTGACTCATCAAAGCCCACCGCCTAAATCAACTTCGACGGAATTAACATGAGATATATACTCATCAGATTAAGCTGAAAAGCTTAAACCCTATCAACACATTTCAGGAAAAACCCAACGTACGCAACACGTTGCATGATTAACCCGCCGAGATTGATATGAAAAACTTAGGAATACACTCATCGACAGGTGCGAACAAAATTACCTAAAACCTGATATAACGTATAGAATGTTTAACCGAAGTGCGCATAGATGAAAGAACAGATAGATCAGTGTCAACCACGGGTTAGTGAGAATTGCTAGACTTTTCCAAAAACCAACAAACTAAAAAGAAAGCCAATGGTGCCCGACTGTTCACCTGAGAAACGCAGAGCCACGAACCACAATGAGAAGATGAGAAGCAATCAGAAGTGTGCCGGAAACCTAGGTTTGCATATAAGGGAATCTGGCTGCTTCCGCGGGAGCTTTAAGTTACCAGATTGCCCCTGGGTATGTTGGAAAAAGACAACAATGTCCATTGAGCCCACCGTGTTGGGTCGAGTCACCTTTTGCTTTATGGACGTCACATCTGATTTTCTCTAACCTTCTTTGGTGCGGCATATTAAGCAAATTTGATTCTTAATACGAATATTACAATTTTAATGCAGATGTACCTAGCGACTGGTTCTAGACAATTAAAATTTAAAATTAGGCTTAATTATATTCCCATTTCACTTTCTTCGTTCTATATAATTTAATACGTACGTTATATATTGAAATTTAGTTTTGGGATGATTTAGTACTTTTCAAGATTTTTAACAATTTTCAATTTTGGCCATCTATTATTGAATTTTTTAATTATTGGAAATATTTATAGTTAATATAAATATTCGGGGAAATATTCAAAAAATTTTAATATAAATATTTCCTCCTCAAATTAGTTTGTGACATGCATATTTTATTTCAGTCGATTGTGTATTTATAAGTTATTTCTCTAAGCTTGCAGCTAAACGATGTCATTAATCAAGTGAAGGCAACAACTTCCACCAATTTAGGTTAGCATGGGATTGATGGTAAGGAGGAAAAAAACAAAACAGCACAGGATCACCATCTCATTTAGGATTACAAACAACGTCATTTGTGACATATAATGGTATGGAAACTCTATTGTGACGGATGGTTCTAGTAAAGACTAGGGTTACGACCTATGAGTATGGAAGTTTCATTTTAAACAAGAGATAACCTGCTCATCCTTGTACCCTTTCTTCATGGTTAGATCAGCCTACGTCTCATTGTATTGCAAGGAGCATGAATCAATTGCAGTAGCAGTTTTTCTGACCCCACCCAATAAGATAGTAAACTAAAAATGCCAAAACCATTTAACCCAAGCAACTTAATAAAAAAATGCAATCTTAAGATTGGTTTTTTAAGCATTATTTTGCAACGTTAACTTTTTTTGAAAAAAATTGCTAACCACTTCATCAGCTGACCTAAATTATAAATTTCATGTTCATGCAGGCTTGTCAGGACATAGGCCTTTGTGTGAAGTGGGAACTTGAAATTTTCATGGCTTCGTCAAATAAATAAGGGGAAGCTCTAATTTACTGGGGTTTGAAAAGCAATTATCAAATTGAGATTAACTAGCGGGATCAAGAACCAAAGTTGTCGGGGTACATGAAATTGAAGATCCGGAACGAGAAAACTCCAACGTCACCGTCAAGAGATGGTGGGCAATCCAAACAGAAATACTGTGCATATAAAAGCTAATAACTCAACTTCCAGTAAAAACACCTCGAAAGATGAAATCTCATCCTCAAAATCCAATATGTTAATGATACACAACCCGAAACATATAATTTGGCATCCGCAAAATAACAGCCAGCTGAGACAATGGCCCACAGACGCACGCCTAACAATACGCTGTCCTCCACCGCCGGGGCAATCAAAACATGCAAGTTTACTCAAATGCATCGTCGTCGTCATCAGGAAGGGGCTGGGCAGCAGCTTGTGCAAGTTCCTGCTCATGCCTGCAGGAAAAAAAATCAATTAACGATTGTTTATTCGAATCAACTAACAATACGAACTACACAACTAAAATGTGACAACTACTGTTTGTGCGGACTACTTATTAATCCAGCACAAAAAAACACTCGAAACTATGGTATATCCAGCTTCAATGTTCTTCAGGGAACTTTTCAGTCACTTGAAAACAAGCGCAATTGCTCTGCCTAGCTTAGGAGCATTTGCTCAAATCCATCAACACTGAGGATAACAGAACCATGAAGATATATATCTGCTGACTGCTGATAAAATAATTCAATTCTCACAAACGATTATGCAAAACTTACTGTGCTTGTGCAGCCAGATCGATTTGAACTTCTGGTGGAGCCAAGGCAGGAGACTCTACAAAGTGTATGTTGGGATCACTGCATAATTGACACGTGAATTCTGTAAGACAAAAGGCATTATGACCAATCGCCAGGGAAATAAAAAAGGAGATGAATTATCTACCCTGCAAGTTTCCTGGCAAGATACAGAAAAGGTTTCTCAAAGTTGTAGTTGCTCTTAGCAGATATCTCATAATACTGCAAGTTTTTCTTCCTGTGGAAAGTAACCTGCTTTGCCTTAACTTGTCTGTTCTTCACATCAACCTTGTTGCCGCAAAGAACAATAGGAATGTTCTCACACACCCTACAAATCAAATATCCAAAGGATGCACATAAGAAACTGCAAAAAGATCAGGGCTAACCAACGAAACAGAAAAACTCAGTCACTAACCGACAAAGATCTCGATGCCAGGTTGGGACATTTTTGTATGTCAGCCGGGCAGTGACATCAAACATTATGATCGCACATTGTCCATGAATACTGCAGTGTAGAAAATCAGGCCAGCCAATTATGAAGAGAAACAATATAAAGACCAGTCAGCACAAAACCATGGGGGTAACGTATTTGTTGTGAAATTAAAAACATGGTGAGACATTTCTAAAGCAGTTGCATCATTTGTCATTGAAACGTGGTTACAGTCAATATAATTGAGCTTCTCCAACCCCAAGGTCTTCGCAGAAGCAAATCCCCCTCAGACCAATAGATACCTTCAGTTTAAAAGCAATTATGACAAAAAAAGGTAATGGACGGTAAAACCACAACGCATGCAGATGAGATCATCACCAATACCCTACAACAACCTTTACGGGTAAAAACCTTTACTCAAAAGATATACAAACAAAATAAACCCCAAACACGTACCAAGCATAAGGAATCGAATCTTCAGTACAAGTTTATGACTTAAAGTAATTACATGAAAGCAGCTTCCGCGGGTAAAAGTTTGAGTGAAAGAGATGCAAATAAAAGATGCCCCAGAATCCATGCGATCCCTAGGAACTAAATGCGTATAATACGAATAAAACATGCTTTCTACACCATAGTCAAGATGCTCCGCTGAAAACTTACTAATATCCATCACGAAGGCCACCGAATTTCTCTTGACCAGCAGTATCCCAGCAGTAGAATCGAATCTTCCCGCAGTTGGTGAAAAAATCCAGCGGGTGGACCTCCACACCAATGGTTGCTGTTGGCAGAGATACACCAAAATCGGTACATATTAGAATAATGTAAGGGCTTCAGTACCATTCTTAATCAGCCAGATGGTATTGTAAAACTTACGTTCATATTTCTTCTCAAATTCTCCAGTGAGATGCCTTTTCACGAAAGTTGTCTTCCCTGCAATGGTTCGAAATATATTACTCAATATAACAAAAACGCGGAAAAAATGTGAAAACAGCATCCATCAAGGACCAATCCATGACGCAAACCCTGAATGCGGTTAAATCACCAGATGTTCGGTAAGAAGTGAAAATTTATACACGGGACATTTGTCGCCTCAGTCGTATCAATTGAGTTATAAACAGGAATAAATTTAAAAATCAAAAATCAAAACTTCAATATCGAATGTCAAACACTCATGTGGCCGTTCCCAGTTCTACTACATTTTAGTCAAACACCGGCTGCCTATCTAATCCCCAAAATTAGCAGAAACCACACAGATCACTAAATCAAACAAACAAGATGGAAACATAAGTACCTGTTCCACCATCCCCGACAATCACAAGCTTGAAGCTCGGATAATCAACTGTTTGCTGATTTGGCAAGGCCTGCAAGAAGGCAAAAAGAAAAGAGACCCAACCAATTTTTTATCAAAACAGAAATCGGATGCCGGAAGCATTCCGCATGTGGTTGAAATCAAAATGCAGAATAAAAAATGAACACACAGAGATCTTGAAAGAAAGAAAGTGACAGAAATGCATACCATTGTAGCGGGGCAAGGAAGAAGGCAAACGAGAGACACTGAGAGGAGCGAGATAACGCGAGCAGATGAGGATTTAGGGCTCTGAAAGGGTTTATATGGAAATGGAAGGGTTTCGAGTTTCGAAGAGCCCTAGTTTCGCTTTAAGCTAACGCAGCTACCTCAGCCGTCTGATTAAATCGCGCATTGTTGGATTTTTTTTATTGGGTTTAGAGCAGGTTTTTCGAATTTTGCGTGCGAAATGAGAATTTTTTTTTTTGGTACGTGAGTGCGAAATGAGATTTGAGAGTAGCTAAACTAGGGGAGAGCAAAATATCCGTAACCCGCATAACCCGTTCGGAACCTGCGAAAATTACCCGAATTGGGCCCGCCCATTGCTGGCCCGTTACGGGCGGGCTAAAAACCCCTCCAGATCAATAATAAACGGGCGGGCTACGGGCATGCCAACGGGCTGCCTGTACCCACCCATATATTTTTTTTTAAGAAAAAAAAAAGAAGCCTCACTCCCTCAGCCCCATACATCCTCAACCCCAAATGGCCCAAAGGATAGGGCCCAAAATGCCTATCCTCACCATCTGCCCTGCCCAAATTGCCTCAGCCCTATATGCTATTATGATTGTGGTGATGCTTCCAAAGTTCCGGTTCAAATTGCCTGCTCCCAACTCCCGATTTCCTTGCGACCGTGCCCTAGATTGAGAGATTCATCGCCACGCTACCGAGCTGAGCTGAAGCACAACGCCACATCTTCATCGTCTATCTCAGTGTCTTCATCTCTGGTCTTTGTTTTCGATTTTCGTCTTCATCACCATCGCTTTGCTTCTGCTCTGTCGGCTGTGCTGCTCTTCAAGTCATCTTCTACTCGAGCTCACCGAGAGTCAATGTCGACTTCTACTCGAGCTCAGCTCTGCCGCTAATGGATGCTCGACTTTTGTAGGTATGCTTCTGCTTCTGTTGACAGCTGAGGGTTTTTAGTTTGTTGGTTAATTGCTGGTTTGTTGGCTTGGTTAATCGTTGGCTTGGTTTGTTGGTTTCGTTGGCTTGGTTTTATGTTTCATTAATTCATTTTGTATCAACACCAGTTCATTACTTCGTTTTGCTTCTGCTCTGTCGACGTCGCCATCTCATGTTGCAGTGTTGGTCCAGCTTGAGTGGATAATTGGATATAGGTGGAATGAATCGTATTTTATGTGTTGTTAACGTTTAATGGGAAGTTTCTGAAACTTTGTCTGATGCCGTGGGGTTATTAGCCTTTCCTGCCTTCAAAGTATTTGTTTCTGCATGCCCTGATCCCAAAATCTTTTGTCTCGTGATTATTATGCATTATGCCCTGATCCCAAAACTTCGATTTTTCTGTTAGCTTTCTTAGTCTCAGCCAGTAGAAGAAGTATAATTCTAAAATGGGTATCACTGAAAATTTCTGCAGTTCAAGCTTTGATGGGTATAAAAGCTTCTCTGGTTGATCCTCATGGAGTTTTCGATACATGGGATGGAGATTCTGTTGATCCTTGCAGCTGGACCATGGTCACTTGTTCTTCTGACAACCTTGTTGTTAGCTTGTGAGTCTTTTGTTTTCTTCTTCTTCTGACAACCTTGTTCTTCTATTAATGTGAATGTTCTAACTTAGTTTTAGATACATGGGATGGAGATTCTGAATGATGCATATAATCTGTTTATCATTTTTTGTTTGAAATGCTTGAAATTCTTATATTTACAAGGAGTAAGTGGATTGATTCAGGGTTTGTGATATAGAGAAGGAGAAAACAATTGGCTATCCAACTCCCTCATTAAACGGGCTACCCATTACCCACATGAAACCCGCCATTTATTTTCAACCCGTTTAGGAGGGATTAAATGGGTTGAGGTACGGGTACGGGCTAGCCCGTACCCGTGAAACTTTAAACGAGGGGGTAACGGGCTGGGGCACGGGCTGCCCAACTCGCCCGTTGCTCACCCCTAAGCTAAACACGCAAAGAACGAGTGGAATTTTTTTTTTTGGGTAGGAACGAGTGAACTTGAAGATAAGGGAAGTGGAGTCGCCCAGGGATTACGCCCATATCTCAATTGAGCGATTCATGCATCAATCAACCATTTTCAGTGTAAAGAACACGTTAGAGGAATACTTTCATACAAGTCAAAATAAATATGTAAAGAAGATTATCTTATTTTACAGAAGAATACCGTTGAACGTGCGTTTGAACCAAGCAAACGCTGAGTTAGATAGACACATTGTAATCGACTGCTTTATCTAATCAAAAAGATGAGAGAGAGTATGTCCTGTGTATACAGAGAAAGTCCCTTTTGCCGGTTAAAAGAATCCTATAAGCTTTTCTTGCATGTCTAGGCTCGTTTTGATTTCCTTTCACCCTAGAGGTTAGAGGTTGATGCTCTTAAACACAATGTCATGTTTTGTCTAGTTCAATAGGATAGTTTGACATTCTGTTTGGAAAAGTTAAAAACACATACAACAGTGTTTTTTCGTAAAATCAGATAATCTTCTCCACATATTTACCTTAATTTATGTAAAATCATTTCTCTGTCATGTTATCAAATGGGTCACTATAAGCCGCTCGATGATACAAAATCCAACCATGAAGTGGGCCTGGTTTCACTTCCAAATCTGCCAATATAATAGTCTCCAGCTTGTTATC
This sequence comes from Vachellia pachyceras, assembly GCA_025593235.1. Classification (NCBI taxonomy): domain Eukaryota; kingdom Viridiplantae; phylum Streptophyta; class Magnoliopsida; order Fabales; family Fabaceae; genus Vachellia; species Vachellia pachyceras. Next base: position 12,912 of record JANTPZ010115653.1, read on the forward strand.
GATTTATTTGGAGGTACCAGTTGCAAAAGTCATTAAGCAACGCATTACATGTATAGACCACACACTCATATTTTTCCATAACATTGAAATCACACCAGAACCTCTTCCTTTGTTCTATTTGGAAGTTGACAGTATATAATCTAATCACCTCCCTAAGCATAAGGGGGTTGGGAGATTATACATGAAAAACGATATATGACTGAAACTCTCATCAGCCCTCACACTGGCCGTGGCTTAATGTCACGGTCCGTTCTTTTCCGTGAGGCTACGAGGCTCCGGTACGTACCAGAACTCTCCAGATGACTCCCGAACACGCTTGAGAGTGCTAGAGAATGCCGGGACATTCTAGAGAAGTCCACACAACTCTAGCCTCATTATTTTAATCTTTACTTCTAGATTTTTCCATGTAAATATTTAAGATATTTGTTAAGAGTTTTCTAGAGAATGAATTGTAACCGTAGGATCGAATCAATCCCAACCGTCCATTAAGGAGGTGGGAATAGTAAGGAGGTGGAAGAAGGCCTATAAATACCTCACCCCTCCTCATTTGCAAACCATCCAAGAGTTCCTTGTAAATCTCAAGTTCTGAGTAATACGATTCTCGCATTCTCCAAGTTCTCTAGTTCTTCCTTGCCTCAAGCATTCTCTTCTTCCCAACTTAGCCAAGCATCCTCC
>JANTPZ010115655.1:0-11053 GCA_025593235.1 Vachellia pachyceras
CCGATACTCGAGTATTGCAACTCAATACTCGAGTGTTGTCAATACTTCAACATCATTACTCGAGTTTCACATGGGAGTATTCTTTCAAAGCATATTTTAACACCAATACTCGAGTGTTCAAAGTGATCACTCGAGTGTTTACAACACTTCATCATAGTACTCGAGTTTTCTCTTGAAGTGTTGGATTTCATAAACATTTTCAACCTCCAATACTCGAGTATTGAAATCAAGAACTCGAGTATTGTCAACACTTTCAACAAAAACTCAAGTATTGCTTGAAAGTATTGATTTTAAATGTATGAAAAACCTTGACTCGAGTATTTCAGTAAAGTCACATAATCATCAACAATTTAAGCTTTATAATTCTTGAAATTATTTTGTTATCATCAAAATAAGGTATCAACACCTTATACTGAGATAAGGCCTCAAAAGTCATCTTTTGGCGCCTTATACTGATATAGGGCGCCTAAGTGCGCCCTTTAGCGCCCTTTTTTTAGAGATAAGGCACCTAAAGCGATCGCTTTCATTTTTTTTACTCCTTTTTTCTAAAAAAGGACGCGAATTTCAGTAGTAAAAACCATACTCTGCAGTAGTGTCATTAGATTCTATTATGTAAAATGAGTGAAATCTTGGTATCTTATAAGTAAAAAATAATTCATTTTCATGTTTTATGATTTTGTAAAGATTTCTACCTTAAAAGACATATACGGCATCCCCAAATTATCTTTGAAAAATATAAAGAATTGAAAAATGAACTATTTTTATCCATAAAATATCACAATATTATTCATTCAATATAAAATTTAATGATGCAAATAAATGCATAAAAGACATTTGGAAAGAGCCCCACAAATTGAGGGGTGACTAACATCTTCATCTTCTTACAAAGGCTTGGACCCTCTAACTTTTACAACCAGCTTTCAGCATGTGATTCTCCCAAAGACATGTACCTGTTATATATGCATAGAGTTAGATAATTAATTTGTTTTAAGAGTTAAATTAGTTATTTTAAAAGGTATATTGGAATTCTAAAATTGATATAAATTAGGGAGATAAGTGGAGTGTGGTTATTTAGGACAAAGAGAGTATCATAAATTAACTGAGGGGAAAAATCGGTAAGTCACCCACACCTTAAACCAAAAAAGAAAAAAAGAAAACAAGTTTGTGTGTGGGGTTGTTAGTGGACACCACTAATTACAAAGAGCCTAGAAAAAAATTCTAAGAAAAAGGAAAAACACACTTGGAGAGATCGATTATGTGTGGTTTGAAGGAAGGCGATGGTGTGAGTTAGAATATTTTGTTTGTCATAGTAATTAATTCTTGAGTTACCAGCATTATTATGTGGTCTGTTTGAGCTAATAACCATTCGAGAATACTCGAGTGTAATGTACATATGGCATGATACCATTTGTTCCGTACAGTCACTGTGCTAATAAATAGATAGTGCTCTGGGATCCCAAAATCATCCCATTGAGCCATTTCCCTTGATTTCATTCTGTCACTGTCACTGTTGTCCATTTCTTCTTGGTATCAGAGCAATAGACACGCATCATGGCCTCTCCTCACCAAAACCCGTCCCAATCTACTTAGCAGCCACCTCCATCTCCTAGAAACCCAACTGTCTCGACCCACTCCACCATAGCACCCTCTTCAACCACTTGTCACACAAACATCACCACCACTTCACCACTCTCTTCTCCCGTTGTCACCACAAAGTCGGTCCTACTTCTGAATTCCTTGAGTCAAGTCAGTCCCATGAAATTTGACGAAACAAATTTTCTCTTATGGGAATCGTTGTTGCCCCTATTATTCGAGTCATCACCTGGATGGCCATATACATGGCATGAAAGCTATTCCGGTGGAGTACACTCTGACGCTTATGCCGACATTATTCCCAACCCGGCGTTTGATGATTGGCTGGTCACAGACTATATTCTCTTAGATTGGCTTCACGGTATGATGACCGTAGAAATGGCTTCCCAACTGAAGCAGTGCAAGACGTCTCGTGAGCTTTGGGCATCTGCGGAGAGTTTGGCTGGTGTAAATACCAAAGCCAGAATGCAGTTACTGCGTTTCGATTTCTAGCGAACAAGAAAGGGCTCGCTAAAGATGGAGGAATACCTCACTAAGATGAAATCTCTGGCAGATAAGCTTGCATTAGTTGGAAGTCCTATCTCTTCTGAAGATCTCATAGCACAAGTTCTCTCAGGCCTCGACGCTGAATACAACCCTTTGGTAGTGTATTTGGCAGATAAGGAAAGCTTGAGTTGGGCTGAGCTGCATCTTAAGCTCATAACCTTTGAGGCTCGTCTGGAACAACTGAACAGCTCTGCTTCAATCACTCAGGCCTTTGCGCATGTTTCTATAAATTCGGATGACCATAGAGGGAACCGAGGATCATGGAGAGCTTGAGGTCAGAGGAACAAACCTCGTGGCAGAGGTGTTTTCAAGCCTTGGCTCGCAGATGCCAAATCTGATGCTCTGAAGAAACCATAGTGCCAACTATGTAAGAAGTTCAGTCATGAGGTACGCTCATGTTACCGATGTTATGATAAGGATTATGGTGGTCCTAACAGAAAGAATGTTGGTTTTAATATTCCTTCTATTGCCTGGGCATACACTGCTGAAAATGAAGCTTGGCATGATCCTTCATGGTATCTAGATAGTGGTGCTACTCACCATGTTGCTTCTTCCTCAACCTATGTTGATCCCAAACCTGATGAAACAGGTACTCATCGAATCCTGGTTGGTGATGGCTATCCGTTGAATGTCACAATGTTTGAAAATTCAGTGTTGTCATGTGTTGATTCTATGTTTCTTAGTATGAGGGATGTTTTGGTTGTCCCTAACATGACTAAAAATCTTTTAAGTGTCAAGAAGCTTACTAATAATAATTCTGTTTATGTGGCTTTCTCCTCACACGGATGTTTTGTGAACGATCTGGACATTGATCATGTTTTGGCATATGGAGCTCCAAGCGAAGGGATGTATAAGCTCACAGAGTCAGTGCAGCCGAAGTCTTTTTCAAGTTCAGTTCAACCGCAGTCTTCTAATTCTGATAGGGACAATAGTTGTTCTAAGAGTCCCAATTATGTTTTAATTTTAGTCTTAGATTCCTGGCATAGGAAACTTGGTCATCCACATATGAAAGTCTTGCGTCAAGTGCTATCTGATTGTAATGTTTCAAAAGTTTAATGAAAATGAACTTAGTTTCTATTCTTCTTGTCAACTAGGTAAGTCTCACCGACTGCCATTTAATGCTTCAGAATCTAGAGCTCAGTCACCTCAATCTTTGATTCACACTGACCTATGGGGGCCTGCACCTATTTGTTCATCTGGGGGACACAAATACTATATAAGCTTTTTGGATGATTTTAGCAGATACACTTGGGTGTATCCCCTAAAATCCAAAGATGAAGCCTTAAATGTGTTCAAACACTTTAAGAATATGGTGGAAAACCAATTTGATAACAGGATCAAGATTTTACAAAGTGATTGGCGTGGGGAGTTCAGAAAATTTCAACCCATATTGGATTATTGTGGGATTGTTTTTCACCATTCATGTCCCCATACTTCTGCACAAAATGGAAGAATAGAGAGAAAATACAGACATTTAGTTGAAACTGGGTTAACGTTGCTTGGTCAAGCTCAAATGCCTCTCCACTACTGGTGGGAAGCTTTTTCCATTGTTGTTTTCTTAATAAATAGACTTCCCACTCAGGTCCTAAATGGCAGGTCACCATTTCAGCAACTATACAATAAGAAACTAGATTATACTAGTCTCAAGACATTTTGGTGTGCATGCTACCAGTGTCTAAGACCATTTCATGAGAATAAGTTTCAATTTCACAGTACAAGGTGTGTGTTCATAGGTTACAGTGGAATGCATAAAGGCTACAAGTGTCTTAGTTCCACTGGCAAGACCTATATCCCAAGGCATGTGGTCTTCAATTAGGGGGAATTTCCCTTTGCAACTGGTTTTATCAATCTGAAACAACCCTCATTGACAAGTGTTATTTCACCCTATTCTTTTCCTTATCAACTTCAGCAGGGTACTTCAACATTCTCTGCTGAACCAAATAAGCAATTTAGCTGCTTTGAGTCTGTTAGGGGGCTTTCTGCTGATAGACTTGTCTCTCCAAATGAATCTGTTGACAGAACATCTGATCATTCTGTCTTTAAAGGTGTTACTGGAGGTTCAAACAATCATAATTTCTCTTTACACGACTCACCTAGTTTATCTGTGCAGGAATGTGAGCAGCAACAAATCTGTCCAGTTGCATCAGCAGAAATTGTTCCTGATATGCAGAAATCTGTTGTGCAGCCATCAAAATTAGTAACACTCTTGCCATTGCCAAAAACTAATATAGGCCTTAACAAAAACCCAGCATCTCAGAATGTTCATCCAATGCAGACCAGAAGCAAACAAGGACTTTTCAAGCAGAGGACACCTTTTGTTGGTACAGCCACCACTCGGCTGATGGAACCTAGAACTTTAGAGGAGGCTCTTGTAGATCCTATTTGGAAAAAAACTATGGAACATGAGTATGGAGCGCTTATGAGTAATCAAACATGGCATCTTGTTCCCTATATTGGACAAAAGAATATAGTAGAGTGCAAATGGGTGTTCAAAGCTAAGTATAAAGCAGATGGAATGCTGGACAAGCCTAAAGCCAGGTTAGTTGAAAAAGGTTTTCAACAAACTGCTGGGATAGACTATAATGAAACTTGTAGTCCTGTTGTACGGTCTATTACAATCAAAGTTGTTGTTTTATCTATTTCTTGTGGCTGGAGTATTAGGTAACTCGACATTAACAATGCCTTCTTGAATGGTTTTCTAACTAAGACAGTATACATGGAACAGCTTATCAGGTTTGTGGATAAAACCTGCCCACATCATGTGTGCAAACTCTCAAAGGCTATTTATGGTCTAAAACAAGCCCCAAGAGCCTGGTATGATAGGTTAAGAGATACCTTGCTGACCTGGGGATTTTTTAATTCTCAAAGTGATTCTTCATTATTCACTTATATTGATGAAACACAAATCATGATTGTCTTGGTTTATGTAGATGACATACTTGTTACAGGAAGTAATCTCAAAAGCCTGAATCATTTTATTTGCAAGCTTCATGCTATTTTTGCTCTTAAAGATATGGGATTTGCACATTATTTCCTGGGCATAGAGATACAAAAGTCCAGCAAGGGGCTGTTCTTAAATCAAAGAAGGTATATTATGGATGTCTTGGAAAAGTTTCAGATGAGTAAGGCAGCTCCAATAAAGACTCCTATGGCATCAGTGAAATCTCTATCAATTCACAATGGTGTTCCCCTTGAAAATCCTTCCACTTACAGAAGTGCAAAAGGAGCCCTACAATACATGTGTAACACAAGACCAGACATAAGCTTTTGTGTTGGGAAACTCGGCAAATTTATGTCAAGACCCACCACTAAGCACTGGATAGCTGTAAAAAGGGTTCTAAGGTATCTGAGAGGTACAATGGAACTGGGTATACTTATTAAACCATCCAGAAATATCAAACTCACTGCATATTCAGATGCTGACTGGGCAACTTATCCTGATGATAAGCGCTAAGCGGGAGGATTTTGTGTCTTTCTAGGTGATTCAATGGTTGCTTGGTCATCTAAAAAGCAGCGGGTGGTCTCTCGTTCAAGCACAGAATCAGAGTACAAATCTTTATCCAACACAGCTGCAGAAATCTCTTGGATACTTTCTCTCCTATCAGAACTTAAGTTCAGATTAAAAGAGACTCTAATCATTTGGTGTGATAATACCAGTGCCTATGCAATTGCTTTAAATCCTGTCTGCCATGCAAGAACAAAGCACATAGAGATTGATGCTCATTATGTTTGAGACCAGGTACTACAGAACAAACTTTCAGTTAGATATATTCCAACACAAATGCAACTTGCTGACTGCCTAACACATCCAATGTCCTATTCAAGGTTCTGTACTTTAAGGGACAAACTTGGAATGACACAGCTTGATCCAGATCCTAGGGGGAGGTTAAAGTAAAGGGAGGCAGTTAGAATATTTTGTATTGTCATAGTACCAGCATTATTGTGTGGTCTGTTTGAGCTAATAACCATTCGAGAATAGTCGAATGTAATGTACAGATGGCATGATACCATTTTTTCCTTACAGTCACTGTGCTAATAAATAGATAGTGCTCTGGGATCCTGAAATCATCCCATTGAACCATTTCCCTTGATTTCGTTCTGTCACTGTCACTGCTGTCCATTTCTTTTGTGTGTGTTTTTGAAAATGGGTCTTGCAATATTATATAGAGTGATCTTAAGAAGTAGCAAATTGAACGGTTGAGATGGATTCCTATCAACTTTTATTGAATCCAAATTCGAAAAATAAAAAAACTTTTTTTGAAGAAAAGTAGATGTATGTGGTGTGTGTGGGTGGATATAGATAGAAAGGAGATAGAAACAATGTGAAGGCAACAGAGTTCAAGTTGATAAACATCCCTCTTTTACTGAATCCAAATTCACGCCAAAAAAGAAATCTTTGCTAGAAGTATATGCATGCGGCCTGTGAGATAGAAAATGGCCTTATGCCGTATGATATATCAAGTAGCTAGTTATTGATAGACTTCAATTATGTTACATTCATGTATTTAATCCCTCATAGTATGTTGTTGGGACGGAGAATCCTACCCAAAAACTAACAGTTGAGGAAGAATGTGGGAGAACCAACCCTAAGTACCACGTTGATCATTCCATGCTACTCAATTTAGAATTTAATATATTATAATATTTGATCCTTAATAAAAGAAACAATTAACTTCTTTTGGAGAAGATTAATGAAGGCAAATAATTTATACATTTATCATTTTTCTACAAAGTAACTTACTTAACTAATAAACTGATATATACCCTAATGAAACATAAAAGTATTTTAAAATATATTATAATTAAATACTTTATTTAGTTTTTTTAAAATTTTTTAAAAAATTCAATTAACTCATACATTAAGGAGTGGTGGTAGTATTACTAAATCTCCATCAACCTTAATCATATAAGATTTGTTCATCCTTATTTAATCAGATAAGACTTGTTATCGTTGTCAATCTCCAAATTATACAAGTGTGCGTGGGATGCAGGGAGGTCATGGAAGCATATGGGAAAGCAATTCATGAGGTGATGATGCATATATCAGAGAATATTGCAGAGAGTTCGGGATTAGAAGGAGGATTTGAAGAATATTTCAAAGAATGGGTTTGCCAATACAGGATTAACAAGTTCAGCTTCACACCAGAAACTATAGGCTCAACTGGTGTACAGATTCACACAGACTCAGGCTTCCTCACCATTCTGCAAGATGATGAAGATGTTGGAGGCCTTCAAGTCATGACCAAGTGTGGTTCCTTTGTTAATGTCCCTCCTTGCCCAGGAAGCTTATTTGTCATTTTTGGTGATATTGCTCCGGTAAGTTATATTGCCTTTGGTCCTTAACGTAAGGTATGGTTGAGTAATTTTAGCAGACTAGAAAAGATAAATATAGAGTACTTTAAAGTATTTATATTTATCATCTTTCTCTAAATTAATTTGACTCACTTATAAATTGATACATAATCTAATTATATATATAAATATTTTAAATAGATTATATAATATATGCTATAGCTAAGTAATTGATTTAGCCTCCTCAATTTCATAGAATTATTCAACCGGGTTTTACAATGAGAATATTGCTCCAGTAAGTTATTCCGCCTCAGATCCTTATACTAAAACTCTGTTGATTATTTTGAAAAGACTAAAAATGTTAAATAAATTACTTTATAGTCTTAAAAATAAATTGCTGACTTATAAATTGGTATATAATATAATGCTCCACATAAATATTACAAAGAAATCATACGACTGGTGCTATTATTTAGTAATTTATTTAACTTCTTTAATCTCATCAATTAATTAGTCGAGCATTATATTAAGGATCTATAACGTATCTCTTGCCCCTTGAATCTTAAATCATCATCAAAGTTCTAATATTTAATTTGTTTGGTTTTTACTTTTGATATTTTTTTCTATCAGTGGAAGAAGATTTTCCAAATTAAAATGATTGAAAGTATGGTTATTCTTCACAAACTTGATTGAATGGTATATATAATTGTGGACTTTGCAAATTCCGTAAGTTTGGATTTTAATTTTTAATAGTTAATTGATAATTATTGCTCTGCTTGTTCCTTCCTAAATTGGAAGGATGCAACATCTATTTTTTTTTCATATTTTATTTTAATTATAAAGTTGGATCATTACGTTTACCCCCTAAATCAAGGGAATCTAATATTATTTCTTATTTCAATTCAATGTGCCGACTCTAAACTGTTGCCAAACTTTTCTTCGGCTCAAAAGATAAAAGGCATAAATAACTAATTTCCATATATTAAAAAATTAATTAAGTTAGTTATTTATAATATATTTTTGTTAGTCATCTATCTAAAGATTTGTAATAAAAGGATAGAGGAATATCAAATAAAACGTTCAAGGAAGTTATAGGATGAGACTTCTGAATTAACGATATATCCAAAGATTTAGTTTTTGATCGAGTTAATTGCTTTATGTGATTCATGTAGTTAATCCCACCTAGTAAAATAAGGTTTTATGTTGTTCTTGTTGTATGTGTTAATCATTATCTACATTGATGAAAACTCCATTTAATATACATAATCCATAAGGATAATTTGAGGAAAAATTATAACTTTGGAAGGTAAAGTGAATTAAGATATTAAATTCAAAGTAACCTTCTCAACTAACTTTTACACTTATGACAGAAGTGTTTATACTTTAAAATTTAAGCAAATCTTTCGATGTGTTCGTGCAGGTATGGAGCAATGGGAGGTTCAGGACAGTGAAGCATAGAGTAGAGTGCAAGGAAGCAAGTGTGAGATTGTCAATAGCTTCAGTCTTGTTGGGACCAAAGGAAGGAGACATTGCAGCACCAAAGGAGCTTGTGGACTCTCATCATTACCCTCGTCTCTTTCTTCCTTTCTCTTATGATCACTACAAGCTGTCTAAGAAAATGTTTGCCGGAGAAGTCCTCGATCTATTACGTGTCTCGACATCTGCATCCTCTTATTCAGTTTTTTTTGGTGAAATCCTCTTATTCAATTTAGGTATGAAGGAAAATTTATTTTTCTACTACTTGAAGTTTTAACTCACTTATAATTCAGTCTTTTAAATTTAACTGATATAATTTAATCAGTTGTCTGTAACTTACTCAATTTCTAATGTTTTTCAGTCTTTTAAAATTTTATCCGCCTCATCAACCATAAACCATTATGAGTCAGCAAATGAATCATCCTATGAGGAGTTGAGGCAGAGGCCACATAGGATGATTTATTGCTGACTCATGATGAGTTACAAATGATAAGGATAAAATTATAAATGATTGAAATATCAATCACTCAATTACACTAAGTCAAACTTTAAAGATTAAGATATAAATAAATCTAAACCTTAAGGTTTCAATGATCAAGTTTCCCAAACTTGTACTATCTAAATCTCATCTTAATGGTCCAAATGCAGTATTAGATTATAAATCATTAAACACACGTCAGACGTGCAGGACTACATACATGGGAGCGATTAAAGGATCGAACTCCCTCCGTTGCTCAATTTGGACCATTATCTTTGTAAGAATATTGCACTGTAGCCTCTGTCTGTGTGTGTGTGTTAATTGAGGTATAAACTCTAGATATATCCTTATGCCTCACTGCTCTAAACATAAACATGGTTCATTCAAGTGCTTATTATCAACATAGATTATTCCACATCTGTGTGAGGCAACTTACGATAGAAGTTCATATCTCTGCCGGTTAAATATCTTGGTTTGACCCAAAATGGTGAACTAAATTTTTAAAAAACGTTTGAATAAAAAACGCTGGTACTGTTCACGGGTTTTTTTCCAGATTTTTGGCCCAACTTTAAAAAATCATAATTAATTCTAGAAAATTCGAAAATGAGTGATTCTTATTTTTAAATTTTTCTTATTAAGTGAAATATAGGGAAAAAATACTGATTGGTTTCAATTCTTGCCCATTTGATACAGTTTATTCAAAAACCACATACTTTCCGAAATGGTTCCTTCCAGTTTTTCAGATTTTATCTCAATTTTTGGAAAATCATATCTCTCAAAATACACATCCAAATTTCGCAAACTTTATATCATTTTAAATTTTCCTGACTGGAAAATATTAGCCCATTTGGAGCTCATTTGCTATTTTTCCTTGCTATGTGAAACAAACTCGTTTTTCAGAGCCTTTAGAACCCCTTAACTTTGAAAACCAATTTTTGTTAAAATTAACCAAAACCTCTTTTTGGTTCCTTAACACTTCTTAAACATGCATGACTATTTCTTTACCATTCCTTGTTGGTTTTAGTCCATTTTTAGGCATGCATCATCACACATTCACATGGTACCTTGTGTAGAGGTTTAGAGTTACAACCACAACGACCAAAAACTTCAAGAGAGCTAATAACTCAAATATTTACATAAAACCATGCAAGTAAGAGCAACTTCTTCATGCATCAATAATCTTTTCCTTACCCTTACTTGAGCTTGCACATACATGTTACTGGGTGGGGAATAAGATTTGGGAATCCCAATAGCAAAACCACATAATCAAGACATTGTGAATGTACATACATAACTTTATGTCATGTGTATGAACATCAAAACATGTGATACATAAACTTTACTTGAATATGCATATGGCCATAGTACAAAAGTCACATTTCACACACAAATCATGCACTTTACTCATCATAAATGTTCATGTAACATTCACAAATCATTTTCATAAACATAAAAGGAGATTAGTAGTTTTGCTACCTCAAGATTCTAGCTTTTCCTTTTTCACTTTATGGCTCTCTTGAATAACCTTTCCAATATGCTCTTGGAGGTCTCAAATCCCTAGCAATCATGGTATAATACCCATATAAACATACAACCACCAAGATGCCATAAAACTTGTAAAAACGCAATAAACCCCCTTTTGGTTTTTTAAGAGTCCTACAAGTTCAA
>JANTPZ010115655.1:11073-32846 GCA_025593235.1 Vachellia pachyceras
TACGAAAAAATATTTAATTCATGATATAAGTCACATGAAGAGTTATTAATACTTATTTATTAATTTTATTTATGTAATTAATGTAAAATCTCACTTAATATGGATGAGTTTTATAAAATAGAAGTTATTAAGTTAACTATCATTTCTCCATTCCTATGATTTAGTCAAATGACCTATATTATGAACCAATGAATATACTCTTTCGAGTTCAAAACATAAGGTGAAAATATTGAATCATGCAATTCAAAAGATTGGTTAAAATTGTTTAAAAACAATAAATATGTAAAAGGCACAACTTATTTCTCTGAAATAGCCTTACTATGGAGAGAGTGAATGGGAGAAAAAAAGATCACAAACCTGCATTAACTACTTGATAGTGTATCCTAATTTTTCCATATATTCCTAATACAATTAGAAAACCAGCCTAATTAATCAATAACAAGTGACCGTTTAGAAATTATTGCTCTCACAATCAAATAAACAAATGTACCATTAATAAAGCATCATACAACAATAATAAATGCATTGTCATCTTTATACATTTAGATAGCTATGCAGACACTACACCGAAGGCACTCTCTTTTGTTGAGCGAGATCAAATTTAATTCACAATCTCTCATTGTTGCTCCCTTTTTTATATATGTATTGTTCTAAAATTTCAAATATACAGCATAATACAATAATACACACCAAAACAAATATAAAGTAAGCCATAGGGTAGGTAAATAACTAGGATGGAACACAAACCTAGCCTAAGGCCCTTACAAAACCATAACTCCTCATTAATTGACAAACTATCTCCAGTAAAAATGTATTTTTATAGCCCTAAAACACGTATTTACAGTGTATTCCCCATTAGCTTTATCTTGTCCAATATTTAACGCAATTAAATAACTCAGTACACATGGTCAAACTTAAATAGTTTTACTGTGAACACATAAAAGAAATTTGGATTATTTATCAAAATAGTACTAGTGTGAACGAACAATAAATTACAAGAAGCTCAGGACGTAAGCCAACAAAAATAATTTTTTAGAAAAAAGAAATAGCATGGAGGAGTAAAGATCAAGTTACGTTTATGCCAATTAAATAAGGGAAAAATGGTACGGATGGCCTAGGACTTCTAAGTTTCAAAGGGCGACTATATAGGAAGTGTCGTTTCTCCATTGTTGGAATCATCATAAGAATATAAGATAATTAAATTAAGGCAACGCTTTTTCACAATGGCCAGTGCATCCCATCATTTGTTGATGATTGACACTTGGCTATGCTTAGTTGGAAACGTTACAGACAAATATTTTTTGAAAAAAATCGTTTAAATAAAAAGGTTTGACTAAAATTTTCGAGGGCGTACGTTTGATTTTTAAGGAAACAAATCTGCGTTGGGATATAAGAACATTATCACGGGTTCTGGCCAAGTTATTGGCAGTAGTTCCAAAAGAGTCATTTTATAATTGATCGTAGTGATATAAAATTGTACAGTTAATTCTGGCAAAAATAATAAACATGGTACAGTTAATAATTATAATTAATTTTTTTCGACAAAGTGAAACCCTACGGTTTAGGAATTGAAACCTACCTTGTAGACACTAGAAAAAAAATTTAATTGTGCACCGTAAATATACGGATCGTGAAAATAATATATCATGGAAAAAATGGCGGGTTATGGGTTGCAATTTTGCAACCCGTTGGGGTTGCGGGCCAACCCGTACGGGTCAGTTCGCAACCTGCGGGCCAACCCGTATTCCCACCCCTACCTCCTGAGTCCCAACATGTGATATTATTTAAAAAGCACTAACTGGTTTTCTTACTGCCAAAAACCCGGTTTTCCTTTTTGTCAAAAAAATAAATATTTAAAGGCCCAGAATCATGAAAACCGAGACAAACAAAATAAAGCCAGTTCAGGCTTCATTATCATTCATAGAAATAACAAAGCCTCTGTCTGTCACTGGGACGACCTTCCAAAAGAGAGAAGAGACGACAAAAAAACCTCCTCTCTTCTTCTTTGGCCGACTCGAACATTTTTTTCGAGTAAATTCTAGCTTCTGTGGCATATATGCACTACTGATTCGAATTCTTCCTTCTGCATATCCGTTTGTGTTGTAGCTATCTATGTGGTTTTAGAACAGGTTTATATTCTGATTCCTTCTGGAATAATGTTGCTTTTTGTTTGTGAATTTGTTGGGTGAATATATATATAGCAGCTTTACTGATTTGTTTGTTGTGTACATAGTTGATCTGAAAGGCGAAGCCCTGATTATAATTAGTAAGAGAGAAATGGGGAGAGCTAAGATTGTGATTAAGAGGATTGAGGACTCAACAAGCAGGCAAGTTACTTTCTCAAAGAGAAGGAATGGATTGCTCAAGAAAGCAAGAGAGCTTTCGATCCTCTGCGACGCGCAAGTTGGCGTTATTGTGTTCTCCAACACCAACAAGCTTTACGAATATGGAAGCTCAAGGTAGGTGTATATTTGTATATTCCCAATTCGTTTACTTTTCTTTGTTTTATCAGAATCCAAGCGCAAAATTTTCTCTGATGAGCTATTTGATCTTTGCAATTTCTGATGAATACATATCAGAAACTCTTCATCCTTCTGCTACCTGAGATCTTCTATTGGTTCATGTTCCTTTCTCTTACTTTTTTCTTTGTTTATTTTTATCTTCTTGTGGGTCACTCTTAATTAATTTGATCCTAGAATCTTAGTATTCATAATTCACACACACACACACCCAAACCCTAGAGTAGAGATTGCCTGATTAACTCATCCAAATCCTTGAGTATAGATTGCCTGATTAACTCACTGATTATCATTTACACACTTTCTGAAGTTTAGATAATGAAAGGAATATCTTTGAAAGTACTCTTAAGAATTCTCTCTATAGAGTTTTTGCTGTAAAGCTCTTCTTCTGAAGTTCGAAAAGAAGATAGTGTAACAGAAACATTGAAGCATGTTTAGGGTCCAGTCGTCATCAACCCTTTTTCTCTCTTCTCTTTTCAAACATTACATAAAAGAAATTCTAAGAGATTCAGACTCTAGCTAGTTGAAATATATATATCGTTTTGATGAATATTAGATTGTTGATGCCCTTTTCCATGCATAAGTAGATAGTCTGTAAGCATTGAGACTGGAAAATTTTGAAGAGTCATGCATGATATAGTTATAATATAACGTCATAAAATATTTAAAAAATTACACTTCTTCTTGGTGAACTGCGCACTGCAGAATAATTCATTGATTCTGATTTGTTTTATTTTCTTATGATAAATATATGGTGATATTGAAATGTATGATAGAACTGGGAAACTTAATTATAATCTTTATAATGTAGCATATTAATTGGATTGAGTTGGTATACAATTAAGATGAACTTACTGGCATAAATGCTATGATAATAACATGCACTTTAAGATCTTCCGACTATATATTAATATAAGAGCTTCTTATGAATTGAATTTGATCCTCAATGTAATATGTAATCCACTTTGTTTCCCAAATTTATAATATTTTCCTTAAAGCATCAGGCCCTGAGGCAGTAGTTTTACAAATAGCTAAATCAAGTTGAGAAAACAAATCCAAGTTTTACAAATATAAAACGAGAAAGTATTGCAAAAGGACTATTTTGCTGTACTTATGTTTTAATTCTTCATCAATAGTTCATTCAATCCTCATTAATAAATAAAAATATAGGGTTTGGATGCTAAAATGATTAGTACTCTATTTTGGAAAATGACCTGTTGGTCTTTAAGCTGGACAAGAATTGAAAATAGTTTACTGATATAATAACATGTCCGTCCAAGTTAGTTTGAAGCCGAAGTATTTTTTTTAGATGTTAATTTAGCATGTTATTGTGCTTTTCAATTTTCCTTTTGACATGGATAATTATATATGAACTCATGTAATTTAAAATACAACATAATATATTTGTGTTTGCTATATCTAATTTGAAATAAAAACTTAATTACAGTGTGATACAGCTTTTGTTGTCAAATTTTCAATATTATAATACATAGATATAGGTTTTTAAAATAATTACTGATATAATGAAAATTTGTATATGTCACATAGTTAAATTATGGTTAAACCGTTGTTTTTCAAATTTTCAATTAATATAGTTAGCATAACTATGTTAAATTTCAAGTCATTTTTGCCCGCCACAATAGATTATGGTCCTAATTGTATTAGAGTCACATTCACGTAAATCGAGATAAATTTGGTCTCACATACTACTTGTAAATCGTAAATCACGTTGAAAAAGTATTTTCTACTGTTAATCTAGGTGGACATCATATGAAATAAAAGTATGTATTGGAAAGGAAAACATGCTGTAATTATTATAATTACATTAATCTCAAGACAAATATTAAAAATAATATTAATGCCAACTTCTAGTCCCCAGGCCACCTAGATTTATTAATGGAAAAAGTCACTATAAGACCCAAAGAAAGAATATGATCATTAAAATAATCTCACAAGTAAACATTATACAATGATAAGTTTCATTTGAAAAAAATAACGATAGTTCTTTCTTGTTCACTTGTTATCAGAGTTTTTCGCTAATTGCATTTTTCTTGAAGACTTTGTAGTGATATCCTTTGTGCATATAACTATTATATACACCCGAGTATGAGTTATATACAATAGTGTAATGATAAGTTTTATTGCACAGAAAATAACAATAGCTCAATCTTGTTCACTTTTATTAGAAATTTTGGTAATTGCATTTTTTCTTTGAGGACCTTATAGTGATATCCTTTATGCATATAACTATTGTGCTTGTTTGGGAACTCATTTTCCCAGTGTACGCAAGTCAAAACAAAATCATCTCGAAATCTGTAAAAACCATATCAAAATCTGTAAAACTATCTCGAAATCTGTAAAACCACCTCAGCTGTAATTCATTTCTCCCAACGGATTTCCCAAACACACAAAATTGTATATACACATAACTGTGCGTGTGTATCAGCAGTGCAATGATAAGTTTTAGTGCAGAATAAGACAATAACTCCATCTTGTTCACTATTTTTTATTAGAATTTTTTTTGGTAATTGCATTTTTTCTTTAAGACCTCATAGTGAAATTCTTTTGTGCGTATGACTACTGTACTTACGACTGAGTGAGAGTGGCACCTTTACATTTTCAGAGAACGTTTTCATTTTAGTTTTGCACCTCCTTGAAATTTTCATAATATTGTGAAGGAGATTATTTAGGACTTGCATATCCTCAATATATATATATATATATATATATTCTATATTATGAATTAATTTACCATGTCCAAAGGGTGGTGGAACTGCATGACAAGTAAGGTTATTTGGTTACATTGATTAGTTTAAAAAGAAAAGGAACCCTTTTGGTTTTTCATTTTATATACTAATAATTAATAGACTCTTGGTTTATATGGCAGCATGAAATCTATTATTGAGCGCTACAACAAAGTAAAAGTGGAACACCATCAGCATATGAATCCTGATTCAGAACTCAAGGTACTAAACAACTATTTATACATTTACAAAATAGCATTATTCTCCAAGTAATTTATAATAATGTTGCTCCATATATTATAAATCATACCTAGCTACTAGACATTATATATGGACTAGAATATTGAGAAGGCTTGACCCTGCCTAACAATAAATACAATTCACGAGTGCTTTTCTTCAAATAACCCCAGAAACACTTTTGGCCCCCCTTCTAATGTAACATTAGATAGATTTTTGTCCCTACACATGAAAAGCACAATTCGCCTTACGTCAATTGAAGAATTGTTGAGTTAGTTAAACAAAACCGACTCTTGAACATTACCTTCAAGACATCATCAAGTATGTATGCCACTTAATAATTAGACTAGCCTGAAAACGTACTCATTTTTTTTTACTCAGTGTTCTCACTCTACTGATAACAATAAAATCTGTTAAGTTCCTCAGTTTTGAGATTATTAATGTCAATCACTGTGTTATTAGATGTCCCTGAATCTGAACATAAAGGTTCTTAGTCCGTAGGTTAAGGGATTGTGGGATCCTCACTAAAACGAGGGGTTAACATAGGTCCTTTCTCAAGATCGTCCCCAAGGCCAAGCCGGTTCTATGGTTAGGGGTTTGTTCATTATCTTTCTTAATGAGATTGATTCAACTCCATTTCTGTTTAGCAAGTTAACATGGTCATTGCATAAGCTGCTATCTATAAGGCTGCGTCCACACACGCGCACACACACCATCACCCTCCTCTCTTCATTACTTTGAGGATGGATTCGTATGCTTTAAAACTCTTCTCATTCTAGCCATTTCTCGAGACTCAAGTTGCTTTGATTCCAAAAATGATTATCCCATAACGTATACTTGTATTATTTCCTTCCAAACAAAGAGGAACCTCATTGACCTCCTTTTTATTTCTACACAGCCCTAGAAAACATCTTAACTGGTTTGATCTCTGCAGCCCAATTCCAACAATAGTAGCATAGCTGAACAACAATCCATTTTCTCGTAATTATTTAAAGAGAATATCCCAACATGAAGTTATCAAAAGGGAAATCTCTACATAATGAATAGTAATGAGAAATGAGAGGTTTTGTGAAGAAACACCTTGATTCTGTCATATGAAGTTAATTAACTTATTATACTGTGAGAATATTTTAATAATGAAGAGAGGCATCTCATCTATAGTCTATGTCTTATAAATTAGCGCATATTTCTAGGAAAAGTTATGTAGGGATTTGTAACAGTAACAGTCATGTCTGCCTCTGGTGGCACTTTTGGAAGAATATGAAACAAAAAGGGTCTTGCTGAAGGTAAACTCTATGCTCACGTGGGTGTTACTCTTGTTAGTTTTAATAACCATCGGTTAAATAGCAGTTTTGTTTTGATTCATTATCAACAATTAGCCTCGCCACCACTTCATTCCTGCACACAAATTCGTTGTCTTTACCTCATAAAGAATCATGCAAATCATCACTTAATAAAGAATCATTGCGGTCTTGTCTTGAGATGAATTATTACATGCAATTACTGTTTGGTTTATAATAACTGTATGCTCTAAGAGATTCCAAATGAGAAGGATCTTAGTATATATATCATGAGTTGGATCAATTCACGCCTTCTTCCTTAAACAATTGCATTTCTCTTTATTTGATATAATATTTACAAGTTAAATTTGTTTTATACATAAATATAAATATATCTGTGTTTGCACTGGCAGTTTTGGCAGAGAGAAGTAATAGTATTGAGGCAACAACTGCAACATTTGCAAGAATGCCACAGGTAACTAATATATTTTTAACCACTCTATATAGTTACATAACTGTATAATAAGAAAATCGCAAGCATTTGGAATAATAAGTGTTGTTATGTTTAGGTAGCAAAAAAAATAATTTACACTTGTTTATACTTTTGACTCTAACAAAACTACAATCATTTACTGAACCACAAGTCCGGTTATCACTTATCAACTAATGATCATATTGTGACACCTCCTATTTACCCCCTAATTTCTTATTTTAGATCACTTATAAATTATTCTTTGGCTTTGAATATCAAGTTTTGACCCAAAATTGAGAACTAAATTTTCAAAAACGTTTCAATAAAAACGCTGGCACTATTCATGGGTCTTTTTCCAGATTTCTGGCTCAACTTTGAAAAATCATAACTAATTCTAGAAAATTCGGAACTGAGTGATTCCAATTTCTAAATTTTGAGTGATTCCAATGTCTAAATTTTGTTTATTAAGTGAACTATAGGGGGAAAAAATACTCATTGGTTCCAATTCTTGCCCATTTGATACAGTTTATTCAAAAACCACATACTATCAGAAATAGTTCACTCCAGTTTTCCAGATTTTACCTCAATCTTTGGAAAATCATATCTCTCAAAATACACATCCAAATTTCGCAAACTTTATATAATTTCAAAAGCTTAGGATGTGTAGTTTCTAACTGGAAAATTTCAGCCCATTTGGAGCTCTTTTGATATTTTTAACTCCCACCTGAACCAGATTCGTTTTTTCAGGGTCTTTGGAACCCTTTTAACCTTGAAAACCAATTTTTCCAAAAATTTACCAAATCTCTTTTTGGTTCATGAACTTGCCTTTAGCATGCATAATTGGTTTATTATCATCCTTTAGCCTTCCTAGTTCATTTTCATGCATGCATGCATCATCCATATTCACATGTTACCTTGTGTAGAGGTTTAAAGTTACAACCACAACAACCAAAAACTTCAAGAGAGCTAACAACTCAAATATTTACACAAAACCATGCAAGCAAGAGTAACTTCTTCGTGCATCAATAATCTTTTCCTTACCCTTGTTTGAGCTTGCACCTACATGGTTAGTGGGTGGGGAATGAGATTTGGGAATCCCAATAGCAAAACCACATAATCAAGACATTGTGAATGTGCATACATAACTTTATGGCATGTGTATGAACATCTAAACATGTGACACATAAACTTCACTTGAATATGCATATGGCCATAGCACAAAGTCACATTTCATACACAAATCATGCACTTTACTCATCATAAAAGTTCATGTAACATTCACAAATCATTTTCGTAAACATAAAAGGAGATTAGTAGTTTTGCTACCTCAATATCCTAGCTTTTCCTTTTTCACTTTATGGCTCTCTTGAATAACCTTTCCAATATGCTCTTGGAGGTCTCAAATCCCTAGCAATCATGGTATAATACTCATATAAACATACAACCACCAAGATGCCATAAAACTTGTAAAAACGCAATAAACCCCCTTTTGGTTTTTTTAAGAGTCCTACAAGTTCAAGACTTGATTTTTATGACCCTTTAAGCTTCTAAAATCCATCTCTTAGCTTTACCCTACACAAAACATCATTTTGAAGCCATTGGAACAATCAAAATGCTCAAAAACACAGCCTTTCTATTTTTTTCTTTAGCTTGGACGAAAATAGCCAAAATAAGGAGGGAGGGTTTTTCAACTTTGCTCATGAAACCATGTGTTTCCTTGCTTCCAAAACCCCTTTTCTTAACTTTGATCTACTCAAACACACCTTCCCTTATACCAAAAGAAATTTGGGCAGAACCTCCCCATAAACTTGAGCTTTCCAAAATTTTACAACAACACAAACTAATCAACAACAACCAACAATCTATCTTTTACCCCTCAAGGAAGAGCTTGCAACCATTTACTACTTTTAAAACCTTCTCTTTTCCATTTTCAACTCTTGAAGTCCTAGCCTTTATCCTCAAAAGGGAGGCTCATTCAAGGAGCAACTCAAGAGAAGGTAGTAGTAGTAGTGGCAAACTCAAGAAAAGAGGGAGATTTAGTTGCAAGAACAATTTACCTTGTGTTATGGAAGCTTGGATCTTCTTTTTCTTGCTTGGGTAGGGAGTGTTTTATAGAGAGAAGGGAGAGCAAATTTCAGATTGCAAGAGAGAGGGGGAGGGACGAAATTGTGAGGGGGAGAGAGAGGGATTTGTGTTTTACTACTTCCATGTAAAATGAATGTGTGGAGGATATTAAAACTTGGGGACGAGTAGCAAAATACTTGATCCACATTGAGCCACATCTCCTTGTCTCATCCTAGCTGAAAAAGTGACTTTTCAGACCCCCTAGACGTCAGATTTTCTGGCTGGGCCTTTGCCCAGTCCAGTTAAATGATCCAGTGGCACGCATTTCCGTAAAGTAACCTTTATGCGAGTAACTACCTTTTTATTTTTCCGGAGATTTTATCTCTCATATGGCACCCTTCCCTAGGCTTCCTTGCCTAGGTGGCATCATGTCCTAGCCCATAGCATCTCCGGGTTCCCATCGTAACTCGTCAGGATTCCTCGATTTGGGTGCAACACCGTAAAACAGGCTTCCGGTGGCCAATTTGACTTAAGGACATGGGAAAATTCTATATTTTCCCCTGATCCTCAAACTCTTTTCCGTTCCTCAAAATTCTTCCCGTATTTTCCCTAATTAATTTTCTAAGAAAATACTTTTTCAGGCTTTTCGGGCACTGTTGTTCTCCGTACAACGAAGCTGCCCGCACCAGATACCGGGTAATAATTTTATTAATTACTTTATAACCCAACTAAACTTTTCTCAGTTCAGGTCTCTGGCATTTAAGAACTTCTGCTACCTCAAATAATTAGTTCTCAATCGTCCTTAGCTCCGAAATCCCTTAATTACGAAAGTGCCATTACTTATCTTATTTTCCTCATAATTACCAAAATGCCACTACCTCTTCTACTTTTGCCATAATTACCAAAATGCCATCACTTTTACTACTTTTTCTTAATTCCAACCTTACCCTTGGTTGACTTTGACATTTTTTGTCAACTTTGACTTTTGAGTTGACCTTGACTTTTGGTCAACTTTGACTTTTTGTTGACTTTTGACCAAAATACCAAAATGTCCTTATTATTTGATGACATTTTGTGTCCTATGCCTTATTATTCAAAATGACTATTTTACCTTTATTTTTAGACCAAATGACCATTTTGTCCTTTGGTAATTTTTACTTAGAATTTTCAAGACCAGGGACTTAGTCAATTATGATTTAGGCATTTTGCTCTATATTTTTCCTTATTTATGGGCTTTAGATTATCACATAATTTACTGGTCTAGCCTTTAGTTCAAACTACAGAAATGCGGATATTACACATATAAACTCAAAAATCTCGTTAATGTTCATAAATGCTAACAAGCCATTCTAATAACTCTTACATTTAGGACCAAAGAGAGTAATATATTGCCAAACAATTCTGAGCAAGCATGCATGCTCATAACTGCTAATTGACTTTGTATGGAAGAAAACAAAAGTAAGGTGGTTCTTAATTTTTCTTCCTATTCCTTCAACAACCTAAAACATCTTCAACCAAAAAGAATTTAGGGTAGAGTTGTCACATTCAACTGTTTCAACCTAAATTAGTTGGTCTGCTTTTGCTCTATGCTGTATGACATGCTTTTGCTCTATGCTGTATGACATAAGATATCTAATCCAAACCAGGAGATGAACTCCATAATACTGGCAAGCCTTATAACGAATTAGAAGCATGTTGGAATTATTCTTGCTCAGATAAGATTTCAAGGAAATTTTATATTCCATTTAAGATGTGTGTGTGCGTGTGTGTGTTTTTTTTGTTTGCTACTGTTATATCACGTATGACGATGACTAACAATTCAAAGCATCAATTGAAAAGGATTATAAGGGTCAACAATTTCAAATTTATTTGTTTAACTCAAAAATCATATCGATTCGTCTAATCCTAATTATAGGAGCAAGACAAGGGATTGACTTTAATTATAAATATAGGGCCTCAATTCATTTTGTTGATATACATGGCAAATGAGTTTCCATCAAAGTGTAGTTACCATGTAATAATTAAAAAAGGTATTTTATTGAAACCAATACACATACTTTATAAATAACTAACTCATAATTTTTTTAATTTCTACAAATTAGTTATGTATCTATTATATTATTGCCTGAATGTAGTAAATTATTTCCTTTGGATAAACATGTAGGCAATTGATGGGTGTACAACTTTCTGGTTTGGGGATTAACGAACTGCAAAATTTGGAAAATCAACTGGAGATGAGTTTGAAGGGTGTCCGAATAAAGAAGGTATGATAGATTAATTTAGACCATTAATTATCTTCATTTAATTTTACATATATCACCACTTTTACATGACAGGAATTAATGATATTATCATACAATTGATAACTGATTTTTTTAATTTGCAGAATCAAATTTTAACTGATGAGATTGAAGAGCTGAAACAAAAGGTACATAATGATTTTTTGTTTCCCCCCTCCTTCCATGTTTGAAAGGTTTTTTCCCCATAAATTGTAGCAAACCCATTGACATACACTATTGCAGGGAAATCAAATCCATCAAGAAAATGTACAACTCTATAAAAGGATAAACCTCATTACTAAAGAAAATGTAGAACTACAGCAGGTAAGTTGGAAAATGGAGAGAAAAAAACATTTCATCCATACTCCTTCTGGTCAGAAATGACGGACACCTTCTAGAAAATATCATTGATCCATAATAAGTCACATGCAAAGTTATTAGTTACTCCATCAGTTCCTCCTTTTAAGATATAATTTTTTTTGAAGGAACATGTTCCTTTTTATAAGATACACATTGGAGATGTTCGAACATTTAATGCATTTTTCCATTTTTACTCTTAATTAATTACATATTTCACTCATATCTTTCTCTACTCATTCTTTCTTACACCCACATTTTCCACAAATAAGGGTATTTTTGAAAAATAAATTACTCTTTTACATTTTTATTGTCTTTAACCAAGTATTACTTACGTTTTGATCTACATAACTTGGTTATTTGTATCTTATAAAAAGAAATGGAGGGAGTTCCATTTTTCAATTGTACCCCTATTTATCTACGATAAACAATATTGGATATTGAGAAAGAAGAAAGACCGGTTAGAAAGATTTGAATGGGGGCAAACTGGAGAATTCCTTCAATTTGAGACAAATTTAATGAGTTAATTACTATTCCTTAGTTAGTTCCGATAGAAGTGGTTGAAAGTTACTTATATTTTGGATAGAATAAAGCATGCCTGACATTGCCTCTTGCATGCATTATATGCATGTAAAATCAACAATAAGCACAAAAGAGGGGAGAGGGTAGTAATCATTAAAATGACAGAGTTCAAGTTTAGTTATCGTTAAGGGTAGTAATCATTAAAATGACAGAGTTTAACTTTAGTTATCGTTAAAAGGCTAAATAGAGGATTTTTATCTTAATTAGATTCATGAAGCAAGGATTATGAATGAACAAAGTGGGATCAGCAACAAATATGGTCTACAAGCCCACAATGACTACACAGCGACCTCAGTGTACTGAATCACCAGCAAAAACTATGGAACTGAGGTATATTGCTTCAAACTGATCATATAAACGACGCATGGTTTGAATGTTTGTTTGTGTATTGTGTTGTTCATTCTTAAAAATTAAGAAAAATTAATCTGTAAATCCCTATAATTTTACCTGGTTTTTAGTCAGGTTCCTCTGGTTATGTTTTTTTTTTTTAACCAAATCCTATAGTTCTAACTGTTTTGAATCTGGTCTCTGTAGTTCTTTTTGCTTGTTATTAGGTCCTTGCAGTTTCAACTGAGTTTTAATCATATTCCTATAGTTCCATTTAACTTATAAAAAAGCTGATTAAAAACATGTGAAACTATAAAGACCTGATGAAAACTATATGAACTTGATTGTAAACATTTGAGACCATAAAGACTTGATAAAAAGAGGGGGAAACTCCAGGAATCTGAGTGAAAATCAGTTGAAACTACAAGGACTTGCAGTTAATTAATGCAGGAAATTATTACTGAACACCCAAAAATTCTGTGACAGACTACAGCTGCCCTAGCAATAACTCTTTGACAACCTAGAACTGTGAGAGAGACAGCATGCTGCCAACAAGTTTCATGCAGAAAGATAAACTTTTCTGTGAGGAAGATATTAGACTTCAACAAGTTAGAACCAGAACAGCATCAATTCTTAAATGGTACGAGATGTTTCATCGTTGATCATTTCTATAAGGATCAGACACACATGTATATATAAATATTGGAAGCCGCTGTAAATGTTATAATCTATATATAAGAACTATAATAACAAGCTAGTGCAGCTCATTTATATATTAATGTTTCAATTTTATATTATGAAGCGATATGTCTCGTGTTCTGGTCAAATAGAAGGAATTTGGAGAAAAAAAAGAAAGAGGCGTGAATTTGATCACAAATAGTTTACATTCATTGAAATAGGAATAAAAAGGGAAGTGTAAAAAAAATTAAAAAATATGTGATCTTTATTTATCTCAAAATTTATAAAAAATTAATATATTTTGTTGATATTTTTAAATTTTATTGTGTTGAGATTATTATTTAGTGATTTTTAAATTTTATGATATTTCTATACATCTTCATTAAAAAGTAATTTATTATTTACTTATTTGAAAATTTTATATTAGATCTGCGGATATTTATGTTTGAGCACACAAATTTGATGTTTTGAAATTTTAAAATTATTTTTCAAGAAAAATTAAGTAATTCGTTAATCAGGGATTAATAGTAATTAGAGGTTGGAAACAGTTTAGCCCAGATAAATGGCCTAAGCCTTAATGGGTTAATCCAAGATGTGCAGTTTTCTTATGGGATGTAGATTGTTAGGCCCCCACCCTTTGTTATCAAGGCTCAGGCTATGTTTGGTTTGATGGAGGGGAAAGGGAAGGGATGGATAAGAGTGGATGGCAAGGGATGGAATGGTATAAGGTTACTTCTTTTGGTTTAGTTAGAGGGGAAGGAAGGGAGATGACTTTTAATGATCTTTTGTTTGGTTTAGGAGGAGAATGGAGGGAAGTTAATAATCAATTTACCACTTTATCCTTATATGTTGATTTATATTTATTTACTTATACAATTTATTTAATTTAGTTTTCACTCATGAAAATTAATCACTCATTCTATTTAATTAATTAAAACAATTATTAAGGTACTTCTCTCATATAATTTATTTAAATAATTAAAAAATAGGATTTATATGTAGTTTAATTTCACAATACTTAATTTATGTTTAACTTACCATTTTAATCCAACTTGTAACTGGTAAGACGTCTGAAGAGCAAAGGAGGAAGAAAGTGTTAGTTAACTAAAATGCTTCTAGAGAGCAAAGAAAAAAGTTGAAAAGCGATGCGTTTTAACTTACCCGGGGTATGGATAGAAATATGATAAAATTGATAGGGGTAAATTAGTCATAATTTTTGGCTTCCCTCCAAAAAAACCACAATTTGGTGGGAACCAAAATAAGGGAAGGTGAGGGAATGAAGGGTATATTTTGGATCATCTCCCCTCCAATATTTTAAGCCAAACAAGGGGAGGGATTCATTTTCCATCCCCTTCAATTCCCTTCCCCCCAACCAAACTAGCCAAAGACTATAACATCTAAAATCCTGTATTAATTTCTCATTAAAATGTGTAAATTTTCTAAATGTTTGTGGATTTCAAATTAAATTTTTCTAGGACAAATGAAAACACAACACATAAGTTCTACAAAGTGATAAATCAAATCCATTTTCTTGATATCTTCCTCAATCCTCATCATCAATCCAAAAATAAAATATTTGAACTTTGAGTTGAAGAATACTAATGTCACTGAAGCATCAATTTAATTCAATAATATTAACATATTTATATTTATAACCTGGAATAAATATTTACCAAATGATTGTGTTCTTTGTGTCCTTTGGCTTTGCTATAATTTGAAAGATGCATGCATGAAAATGCAATTAAAGAATAATTTGAAAATGAAGAGTTTGAAATAAATGAAATTCAATATACATAAGAAGACAGATACATGATGGCTCAAGTACTAGAATAAGCAGAAACAGAAACTAATCCAATCTACCAGTGGATAACATAAATCACTTTTGATTAATTTGGTTAAACCAAGAAAAGTTAGTATAATATTCCATCAATTCTATCAATAAGTCACTTTCATTATGTTTCGCATATATTGAGAAACATCTTAAACTTAATTAACTATATTAAAATTCAACAATATTTCAACTTTATCCTTATTCAATACTCCCTCCGTTAGGATTAACTGAATTATGTTGTTCAAAAAGTTGGTTTAAATTAATTTGGTACATTTTTTTTGCCAAAATTATGTTCATTAAATATGTAAAAAAACGAATTCTGTTTTCCAAAAATGCTCTCATTTATGTGGAGAAGAGAGAATATGCAGTAGAGAAAATGTATAGTAAAGAGAGAAAGTTATCTTGGAAAATGGGGAATTAAATGAGTTATTTTTATAATCAAGTTAGGGTAAAATGGAAATTTTACAAAAAACTTGGGAGACAATCACATTTTTATTATCAACTTCTATTTTACCAAGTATACAAGTCATCCAACTCTGGATTTATCATATTCCATGTTTTTTTTTTTTGTCTTTTCCATGTATATTTTATATTTATAAAACGTTCTTTTCACTCTTTGACGCTGGAATTACGAGTTGTAACTCTCAAATCAGACATTCATAAAATACATTGCGAAGTTGTTATCCTCTTTTTAAGTTTAGTGATGAAGCAAACAATTAAAATTAAATCCATCAACATTCATAGCTTATTATTCTGAACAAAGGAATTTCAATGAAGATCATATGCAAAGCTATTGAGTATGGTCAAAATGAAAAAGTTAACATAGGTATAAGAATGAGTTAACACGATTTTATAAGCTAGAAATATAAAAACAGCAAACTGTGTATGAACTCGTATGTTTAACTGAGTTTACAACTCACAAGAGTTTAATAGCAAGTTAACATGATTCGTAGGCTAGAAATATAAAAACCATAAACTCAGTGTATAAACTAAAAAGTTTAACCAAGTTTATAGTTTTCACAACTTTAAGTGTGAGTTAGGACGGTTTTGTAAGTTAGAAAAATAAAAAAACAGTAAATTCGGAGAGTCAATTCACGAGTTTGATAATAATGTAAGAGTGTTTAGTCTATTTTACTCTAATTTGAATGTACAAGAATCATTGACAAGCATAACAACATTTATTAGCTTATTGCTTTATCTTCTTTCACTTCATTATTTTCTTATATGAACAAACTAGCTTCTCAAATCCATCAGTGCAATTAAGGCGTATATGTATATATGATGAGTATTATATTTAATTTCTTTATCTATTTGATTAGTTTTCCGATTGATCTCCACACTTTTATCACTATACTTCATTTTTATTTTTAACTTTCATCAGTTTTAATCGATAATCTTGGGTGATTTGTGTTTCTGATTTGTACTTTATCTCTTCTATCGTTTAGTTATTATTCCTATTAATCTCATATATAAATTACTTTTAACTAATTCACATATATTACTGATAAATTCCTATTTTATATGGAACAAATGTGCATAATATTGACCCTTTGATATCTTATTTGAGCTTAAACGTGTCAAATAGAGGTTAATTGTATTAAGAAGTCATTCATGGTGTTTGGCAAGGCGTTGTGGGACGAAAAGTAGCGGTGAGAGAGCAAAACGGGCGGTGGTAAAAGTTAGCAATGTTTGGCTTGGCGGTGGTCCTAAAGAGCTTCTACCCAAAACGCTCATTCTTACAAAAGGAGGTCAGAGCTACTTCTACCCAAAACGCTCCTTCTAACCAAAGTGTGTCCCCTTCGTTAGAACACATGCCTTGTTTCTCTTTCCCTTCATGCACAAAAATTGGTTCCAATCGTCTAGTTTTGAACTGATCTGAAGACCATCGGCTTTACGCCAACAACTTTGTTGGACAGAATAATTGGAAAAAAGATGCAGAGAGCTTTTGAAGAAGAAGAAACAAAACATCAAAAGCTAAGTGCTTGCGGTCATGGGATGACAAGAGAAGGGATCCTTCAATAATTGTTTCACAGAAAGCCTTAAGATTCTTTGCAAGTTCCTCTTCATAAGAACTAGATTTTCGACTTTTCTTTTGTTTCCTCAATGAATTGGAAGCTGATGCTGCATCCTCTGCTTGTGAAACAGTATTAGGTAAAATAATATTTATCAAAGCAGGCCAAACACTATGAACTCGAGGCTAACAGAAGGTCGACTCCTGTTCCAAATGAGAAAGAAGAGAAGACTTCAGTCAGCAACAACGAGTACAGGAGGTAAGGTAGTGGTAGTAACAATGGCAGAAAGGTTTATCAGAGTGTGGTGGCGACGAGAGGTGGAAATATTCAGAGCGGAGGGTTTTATTTGAAGATGACGATGTTTCCTGCGTCTCTGGGATCGACGACGACGACGAAGAAGAGTGAGTCATCGGGAAATGAAGGCTCAAAGGCGACTCTGAGAGCATCGTTGAAAGGTGGAGTTGATAATGAGTGTTCGAAGAGAGCCCTTCAACGTGATGCAATTAGAGATTAAATTGTAGAGACTTTATGATTAAATTAATTATTTCATATTACTGATTAGTTGAACAATTGTATGATGCAATTATTTGTGTGGTGTTAGCAGTTAATGGAAAGAAATTTACTTTTTTCTTAATATTTAATGTACATATATTTTCAATTACTCTATTTCTTATTTTTTATTATTTTCTTTATCCTCAGAATTATCACAAATAGTTAAAACAAAATATATGAATATATAAATATATAATTTTTCACTAAAAATCACTTCTCAAAAGTTTATCCAAACGGTTTCACCTTTTTAAAAAAAGTCAATTTTCAAACGCTTGTCCAAACATAAATCACGTTTCACTTTTCACTTCTACTCAGAATTCCTTTTCTAAAATAACTTCTACCAAAAAGTCACTTTTTCCACCGCTTATCCAAACGGTGCCATTGTATGAATTAATTGCTAATTTGAGATCTCTTATCATTTCTTAAATTCCCTAAATATCTATCATTTTAATTACTTGACTGTCATGCCCTAAAAATTTAGATGTGACCGTCACGGACTATGAGAGATCTCACATTCCGCAAGCCTTTGAGTTACAAACGTATGTTATTAATCAAAATGCCAAATAACACAATGTGTCATTTCTTTGCTCAAGACTATGCCATAAAAACATATTTTGCATTGTCAACATATAATAAAAGCGCAAGGACCTCTTCTATAGACTACTCGGAGCATATAACCTTAAGAATAGTGCATAAATGTAATCTTTTTCTTCGCCAAACAGTGGCTATAAAATAAACTGGCACCTTTAACAACATCAAGGAGGTTCTTCACTGCTCAACCAGAGATATAGGGTCAATTGAGCTATCTGAAGCCAAAATAATTTTCTAATGAATAACGTCACATAAATATAATCATCTAAACTTAAGAAAGTAATATAAACAATTTAACTACGATAAATATCGTAATAATAAATCTTAGTTTCTACAGAGTATAAACAAGTCACATTTTAAATTGTATAATGAATCATTTTTTAGAGAATCTCAATTACATATCAAAATCATTCGTTTGCCAAAATTTATTTAAAAATAATATTCAAATCTCAATTTTCGTAGGACTTCAACAAAACGGAATATCAGGCGTGAGCACACAGTCCACCTGGGGAAATAACCAGGCGCAGCTCAAAGCTACGAAAACAGGTGTGAACACATAGTTAGGAACTCATGGTAAGTTAGGAAGCATAACAAAATATAGACACAACTTAAATGCAGGAATGGGTAAAGTTACTACCTTGGAACTTTATTAAAATTATCTCCCTCTTGCTTTTGTTGTTTCCTTTTCTCCATATTAGGAGCTTCATTGTCAAAGCTTCCATTATCAGTTCCATAATATCCAATAGCCCTAAATAAACATTACACATCAATTGTTAAGCTCATTAGGACCATGTAAATCACTGATACCTCACAGAAACCCAAGCTCTGTTTCATTATCTCAATACATTGATTTAAGGACTTTAAATTATCACTTGACTATTAAGGGCTTCCTTTTAACATCAAGAAGCATTTTACACTAATTAAACCATCTCTTAACCTTAGAAACGGAAACTGGACAGTAGCTCATTACACCATGAAATATCCCAACTCATGAACATTACCCGTAACACAATCCCGAAAATATCAATGTATAAGCTTTGAGATATTAATCTCAATTTCAGGTTCTTAGTATTATTTATGATTAAGCAGTGTTAACTGTCCTTTGTCACTAATTTCAATGGAAAACGAAGGCTCTTCCGAGGAGTAAAAAAACATGAGTCATGACTAATCCAAGTCTTGTTTCTCATATGAATATTTCCAAGTCTCCACAAGTGGAACCATACGGTTCCTTTTTACATTTAGTCTTTAACCAAATAACAGTTATATATTCTTTCCTTTGTCCTTGCTTGATTCTTGAATTCAAACCTAAACTTAGCAAGATAAAGTCATTTGGTTCGATGGGCACAAAACAAAACCAATTAATACACAATCTTCTATTGTACATCTATGAAACGTTTAACCTTCTTTTATATATCCCATATAGTGTCTAACACTACTGCACTGTCTAGCAGAAGGTTTGGGATTTTAAAATATAATAATAGATTAAACAACTCCCTTTAGTTTCTGTTTTTGGTTCAAGAAAAGCTGTAGCTTGATTTAATCGGTGGAACTTCCCTTCTTACCTCTGAAGTATCAGAAGTAGGGCAACATTTGAAAGAGTCATATGCATGGTGGAGGCAAGGCTGATGATTAAAAATTGCTATTTTACACAAATGATATATATCTAATGTTCAGGGAATTAAGGAATTCCATTTTTATAAATCCAACAAAGAATGGCATGGAAGCATATAGTAGCAAGCAGATATTGTTGTTTGGTTTTCTTTTCCATAAAAATTGATGCATTATCAGCTAACCATTCAACAAACTAATATTTGTTTCTGTTATTGAGCGACCCACCATTATTGTTAGCAAAGGCCAGTGATGAGAAAGTTAGACTGCCGAAGATCTTTTAAATAACATCTTAAGAAGAATATCATACTCTTTATTGATGTAACACATTACAACTCCCATCTACTTATAAATTACTTTTAGCATATTTTATACAGATCAAGAAAAACCTTAAACTTCATTAACTCTACACAATTTTATAACTTCATCCCTACCTAATTTAATATATGTGATACTCAATGAGAACAAATTCAACATAATAAATTAATATTACTCCACTATTTTTTATAAGCAACAATTATCTAAATCACACAAAATGAATTGGCGGTTAACATTAGTTAAATGTAATAAATGTGTAATATATATAACTCTTTTTTTTAAACATATCCTTGTTTTTGAAGATGACAAGTTAGAGATAGAATGAGTGGAAAAAAATACTAGAGTGAATGAGTGGATAAAAAGATGAGACATACAATTAATTAGGTGTAAAAATAGAAAAAATTCATTAAAGTTTAGACGAAGTAAAAGGGCTACTTAAATATAAGATCGGACACATAAGAGATAATGTTACTTATAAATAGAACTGAAGGAAATAATAAATTAAGGGTAAAATTGTACATCATATAAAAATTTGATGATTAATAAATAAGACAAAAAACTCATTATCTTTCTACCCAATAAATAAATAATAGTTTTTGATATAAAAAGTTTAAGTGGGTTGGGTATTAATGTAAATTAGACCAGTGTTTAACTCGTTAATTAAAACAATGATTCCATGCAACGTGGACTAACGTGTTGTGGGCCAATGTAGGCGCGTCATCTGACTAAATCCATCACAATGATTCGCCAGTTGAATCCATTTGTTCATCGCTCTTTGGATCCGACAATCACTGATTCTCCATTGTCCGAGGAAACGCACTTGCCCACTCCCACATGTATCACGCGAAAAACACTCGCTCTCTCCAGCGACACCTGTCCGATCTTATATTTACCTAAAAATACTTCCCTACTCATTCCCAAACGGACACTGTCGTACACTGAGTCCTTGTCCAGACTTCAACATGAGACACACTCAAATTTCAAGGTAATTAATTTCATCTGGATTAAATCCATAGGAAGTATTGGTGCATTAATATTTAAATTTAAATTCTTATTAAAAATATATTTATATTTAATATTTGTTAGTATTTTAAATAAAATTATTTTCAGTAAATAATATAGCGTGCTTTAGAAAAATTTAGAGTTTCAGATAAAAAGAAATTTTAAATATAAACAACTAGCGGTTTTAAACCGCCGGGAAAACCGGTTTCCGGTTTTTTAGTGAGAATTGGGTACGAGTTACGATACAAACGGACCATACGGAACTTTGAAGCTTTCCGTCATTCATGAAAAGCCTCTCTCTCTCTCTCTCTCTCTCTCTC
>JANTPZ010115669.1:1237-13300 GCA_025593235.1 Vachellia pachyceras
GTTATGGTTTCAAGGAAGATCAAAGTCACATGAAAGGCAACTTGATTGAAGCAGGAGGAGGAGGGGGAAGGAAGGGAATTTCTTTGGGAACAAGGAAATGGGGGGATTTGGGAAAGGTGAAGAAGGGAGGCAAAGAATGAGAAGCACGGTGTGGCTGGTCTATAAATAAAGGGAAGACAGGAGAACTGAACTTGGGGAAGAGGGGTAACTGGGTAGGGTTAGGGATTAACCGGGGTTAGGTTAAGGGGTTTGATTGATGAGAGAGTGGGGTTGGGGAACGTGAGGATGCGTGTGTGTGTGAATGGGAGAGAGTGCGTCACTTTTGTGTGTTGTGATTGCATGCGAGGGCGAGATTCTTCCAAGGTTTTGGGCGTGAGCGGCTCCGTGTTTCCGCGGTTGGGTGTTTATCAACCGTTCGATCGTTTTCCTTTCTCTCTCCTTCTTTTGATTGTCAACCACAGATCTTGGTGGCTGTTTTTCTGAGATGTAAATATAACGCGTGTTCATCACACTCTTCTTAAATCACCTTAATTAATAATCTTTTTTAATAATAATTAAGAGAAATAGTGATAAAATTTAGGAAGATGGATACTAGATTTGCATGTTTTGATGAAAGCCACTGGAAACGCTGCAAAAAAAAAAAAAGAGGAGATGAAAGCCATTGGAAGAGGGGTGAGTGGAATATTGAGGTGGTGGTGACGAGGGAGGGGGTGGAGAATGACGAAATGGGGCATGGGAGAGGGAGGTAATTTCAGTGATGACAAGATGGGAATATAATGAGGAGGCGTGAGGGGGAATAAAATATAGAGCACTAACGAATAAAATAAATAGAGCACTGCTACAGGCTGAGAATGAAGTCTTTTAATCAATTAATTAATTAAAAGAAGAGGAGAGATAGAGAGGGAGAGTGGCGGGGGGAGGGGAAACAGGAGGGAAGGGTGGCATAGCAGTTGGGACATGAAAAGATTCATGAACAAAAAAAAAACGCAGAGATTTGTTCGTCCGTATGTTTCGGTGCTTCTCCAGTTCCATGTGGTGTGACGGACCAACCTGCTGGTCTCCCTGCCTTATCACTGTTTCATTAGCTTTTTTAAAAAAAATTTTACATGCAATTATATTAAAATCGTTTTATTTTTATTTACGTAAAGGCTATTCTTTAAATCCTCTTGGGGTTTTTCAAATAATCACTTATTATCCATCACCTAATCACTGTTCTCTATTTTAAACATCTTCTCTCTTCTTTCTTTCACTTATAAATCACTTCCAATACGGTTTATAAATTAAGTTAAATTTTAAGATTTATTAATTATACTTTAAAATTCAATAATTTCTTAATTTTACTCTATTTAAAATCTACCATAATACGTGAAAAATAAAGTCAATACATAATAACGGATAAAATTGTACATTGATCTGAAAACATTAATGCCCCACGTTGAGGACCGCATGAGTATTTCCTTTCATTCCTCGCATTAATTAACGCCAACCAACCACGACAATTAGTTTCTCTGGATAATGTGTATGTTTGGCTTATCATTTGCATGTCTAAACATATCACTAGTGTTTTTCATAAAATAAGATAATATTCTTTATATATTTATTTTATCTTACGTAAAAGTAATTATCTATTATATTTTTAAATGGGTCCAATATAGCAAGCCTTGTAGCCAAGTTGAGATGGAGAAAAAAAGCTAGTATAGTGAAACATACTCCCTTGTAATGGTCTTGATATTTTAATTAATTATCATTTCCTTCTGTTCACCGTATATTCTTTCCCCACCATTCACTCTCTCTCTTTTGCATAAGTGATCGAGGGTATTATCAGTGGCGGAGCCAGGACCCTGGATCAGTGGGGGCAATTTTTTATTTTCAAACAATGACAACAAGTTTACAAGTGTAAATAATTTGAGTGGGTTCAAATATTAAAAATCAGTGGGTGCAAAATAAAAATCTAATAAGTATTTACATATACCCCGAAAAATTGAGGGGGGGCAATTGCCCACCCTCACCCCAACGTGGCTCCGCCACTGGGTATTATTAACAAAGAAAATTACATTAATAGATTTTTATTTTATCTTCAACTTCAGTATGTAAAGTCAATTAGGATCAAAAATCATTTTTCGTAATATATTTAAAGCATTTATATATATAATTTTTCATCAAAATAATTTATTCGATCTATAAATTCATATATAATCTAATTATTTATATAAATAAATATTTTTATGTAATTTGATTTGCTTTTTTTTTAATCTCCCTACGGACATTAGATGCCTTTCTATCACATGTTGGTATTTAAAG
This sequence comes from Vachellia pachyceras, assembly GCA_025593235.1. Classification (NCBI taxonomy): domain Eukaryota; kingdom Viridiplantae; phylum Streptophyta; class Magnoliopsida; order Fabales; family Fabaceae; genus Vachellia; species Vachellia pachyceras. The sequence goes on from JANTPZ010115669.1 coordinate 3,539, forward strand.
TTATTCTTAATCTCTCGGAAAATTAGTACGTAGCCGTCCTCCATTATCTCATATCAGCTCATCTCTTCCATTGGGTGACTTGTTACATGCATGCATTTACTCCTTTACCAGTTAAAGCCTCACTTTAAACATGTTTTTTTACTAATCAATGCTCAAATGCTATTCCTTATATTTTCTCTTCATCAAAATTTCATATGACATGGTTAAAGTTGAAAATATTCTTAAATTTAACACAAATTTAATGAGTTAACTATCACCATGTTTATTTCAATGAATTAGCTACTGTGTGCTTTATATTAGGAACTCGAAGAAGTATGTAACATGTCACATAAAATAGAAATACACGATATTCAATAAAATTACAAGAATTTAAGTTAAAAAATGATTGAATATAACTAGGTATGAATACGTTAAGGCTTTGAACAAACAGAAAAAAAGAATACGTTAAGGCATTAGGCATTAAGTTATTATAGAAGGGGTGTTATTATTCAAGGTGCTTGTGGAACTATCAACTATATATATGCGTGTGTACAATTTATCTTATGTCTTGAATGATAAATTAGCCACCCTACACGGAAAGAGTTTGAGCTAATGTTTATAAATGAAGTTAATTTTATATATATAAAGGGATATAGCATGTGTTTCATTTTAAAGTTTACTTCAAGTTTTGTTTCAGTTTGTTTAGTTATAAAGTGCATTTTTTAAACATATTTTGTTATTATTTAATTATAGAGTTACTGTTTTGTTTTTCTAATAAAGTAGACTAATCATGTTAAGATCAACAAACTAAATATACGCTTCATAAATTTAATAAGCTAGATCAAAGATTAATGTAAACTTTGAGCACAAAATATATAGGGAAAATGTTAGAAAATTAAATACCTTTAAAGTTGTAAAAGGATAAATTAAGGTTTTGAATTTCCATAATCCTAAATTAGGGTGTTGGATCAAACAAATGTTAGTAAAAAGAAGAAGTTGCCCTAAAGAAGGAGGATATTGAAAAAAATATTCAGATGAATAGTGTATACTTTACTATTTTGAAATATCTATTTAGTCCAATATCTTAATTTGGGATTATAGAAATTCGAAATACTGATTTATCATTTGATAATTTCAAAGGTTTTTTCTGGTATTTTCTCGAACATGGATATACTTCAGTTGTTATAAAAACGAGATGCACTTAGTTTTCTACTGAATTTTAGATTTTTTTAAAATGGATGAATTTGATAATTGATGGAAAGAATAAGATAATTGAAAGGCAATAGGGATCCGCATAGGCACCACGTCAGCTGGGAAATTAAAAACTGGGTAAGGTTAGTGTGGACCCCACAAAATGGTGAAGAACATGTAGTAAAGTTGGGAGGGGGCGCGGCGATAGAGTTCAAGCATGACACGTCACTCACTCCTAATTCACTTTGTTGCAACATTCTCATTTTGGGAGAATGACACAGAACTACAGAAGGACTTGGAATATATACTATATAGAAGGATTGATGCTTTAAAAAAAATTAACGGACAGAAAATATTAGATGCTTGATTATAAATCTGAAATTTAAATCGTTAAAAATACAAATCAATTTACAATCTGTCTAAGATAAAAAAATTTATTTTAGTAAGATGTGATCTTGGATTGTCCTTTTTGTACCTGTCTCTTTTTATTTTGAAAATTGCCAACTTTTTAGCGGTATTCATTATTTAACGGGATAATTGAGAATGATTCATTCATTAAAAATTAATTGTAGAATGTGATCTTTCATAAAATACAATTGAGTTTACACAAAATGTAATTACACTTTTATATTATGTACAGCTAAACTTTCCACGTATGCAGCTGAGCTTTCATCTGACAGATATCATTCTCTAATTAATTATGTAATGGAGGAATTATCTCCAATCATTATATATTGATTATAATAAAATGTATCAAAGTATATATTTGGCCATTCAAATTTACATTAAGTTTCAGAGTGATTCCCTATGTTAAAAGGCATACTTTTAGTTTTTTTTTATCTTAATATGTTTCATTAACACAAACTGCTAATTTATCAAATCTCATCGGAGATTCTACGATTAATAAATGATGATAAAACATTTTTAAATTTTAAAATATAAAAATTCTGATATTAAATAGTTAAAATTTAAGTACATATTATATTATTTAATAGTACAATCACCAATTAAATTTACTGGGTAAATATAGTCAATTAAAAGAAGCTAACAATGCTATGATATAATGACTAAAATATATTTTTTAAATTTAAATAACTAAAATGGAATTTAATGTAAATTTAAAGGATTACTAAGATAACGGGTAGACAGATAGAATTCGATGTTGATTCCATCTTCACTTAAATAATTTTTTACTACAACCTCGTAATACATGCATTAAGAAAATTAAATCTTATAATGAGCCGCGTTATTTAATATTTATTTAGTTTATCCATTCATGATTTAACCATCCCCGTGGCTCGAGCTGATTCGCATCTGAATTGAAGAGAACAAAAAAATCATGTCAACATTAAAATAATGATCATCAGCATCTGCTGACTTCTGGTTGATGGTGTAATTTGTTATAGATTTATTTGTATTCCGTTGAAAAGTTACGTTCACGTAAATTGAAATAAATTTTTTTATAATTATTTTGTAAGCTGTAAATAATGTTGAAAAAATAACTTCTATCATTGATTTAAACATACACGTATATCGTTTGATTATACATGCGTGTAACAAGTCTCCCCTTCATAATGTTTCCTCAAAGGATTAGGCTTATATGACTTTTAGTTTTCTAACTCCATAGTTAACTTTTGGGATTTGATTCTCCCACAAACTTGTACTAATTACAATTGTACTTTCATTGAGAGATGGTTAACTAGAGACGGCCATAGATGGAGGGTTCTAGCTAATAGAAGTGACCGTATGAAGAGAGATGCTTACAAAGGGGTTCATCAGTAGAAGGTTAAATAAAACGTCAAGTGAATTATCATAAAGTGGAGCTTCTGATTCTATGTATAAACTCTCATTTATGGAGTAAATTACACTATAAAAAATTTTATATTTAAAATCGAATTGAATGCATTTTTATGATGGATTAATTAGTTAAAAGTCAACTTTGTGGCAGAATGATAATATAAACTCAAAAAAGTATACACCTAGTGAGATATTGAGATATGTATAGTACTTTACTAAGTCAAGTTTTAAGCGGAATTACTTAAGTCTAGAATGACTTGTAAAATATTTGTTTGTAATTTAAGAAAAATAATGTAATAGCTATAACGACCAAGTATGTGAAGCGCGAGGTAGAGGTGCGGCGGTCAGTTCTCTAGGAAAAGGGACCAAAATTGTTCAGAACAACTTGTTCAAAAGCTAAATGCATCTTTAATATTATTTTTCTATAAAATGAGATAATCTCATATTTACTTACCTCAACTTACGTAAAAGTACTTCACTACCGTGTTCCCAAACAGGCACATTGTCTACCACTTTAATTCTTTTAAGATTTGTGTTTGAGATAATTTTTTTCTTAAAAAAAAAGTTACACCATTCCTTACAAAAGAAACGTTTATTTTTTATAATTCATTTTAAAATATTTGTAAAGAACTTATGAAAATAGTCTAAAATAGAGATACGAGTTTTTTTTTGCCAACCACACAATATTTTTCTATCGGAGGTTATCAGTCAGATTGGAGACACTTACTAAATGCAGAAACATTTTTTTGTGGAAATTTAAATCTCAGTGCACCACACCAAGTTGTGAAAAATTAACTGTTCATGCGAAATTCAACACTGCCGGTAAATTAAGATACGAGTTTAATTGTTGGAATGACTCATTTTACCAATGAATCAACAAGCAAGTCAACTTATCAGGCCCATTCCTCTTCCATCATACTGTTGACCTACCGATTGGAGCTCGAAGTATTCTCACTACCAGAGTAAGTAGCAGAGTCAAGAGTGAATTAGAGAGGGCCCGTAATTAAAGAAGCATGAGAAAGTCACTCTCAAGAAAAGGCACAGGCATCACAAAATCCTCATCCAAGTCTCTCTATAATTATATACATTATCTTTTGTTGTGCTTTTAAAGTCACCATATATATTTATATCTCTCTTCGTTTGGTTTCACATTTAAGATTCCCAACCGTTGCTCCTTCACATATACACAATTGACTGGGCCTTCTTCTTTAGAGCAACTGGCTAGTACTTGTAACTGATGATGATTAAGGGTCATAATCAATTAGCAACTTGCATGTGATTGCAAACCGACAAGTAATCACAGAGATTAAGAATTTCACCATCGCAAGCAACCTATATATATATTAGTTGTGTGTGTAGGAGAATGCGACATGATTGGCAATTCCCACTCGCCCACGTCTCCAAGTGTTGAGAATCTACCACTGAGAGAGAGCACATGTACTAGATTTCGTACCAGTTAAAATCTTGACGGCCATGATTGTGCTTTGAACTCACTTTTCCAATCTCCATGTATGTATGTATTCTATACCAGGTCTGCATATAATATAAAAAATTTGACAAGTTAATGGTGCCTTGAATGGTCTCTATAGGTTGGAAAAAAGAATGGTCCCTTGAATGGTTTCTATAGGCTGGAAAAAAGCTTTGAGAGGAGTATGACAAGTTAATGATGCAAGAAGAGATCATTTGATTTCAAAAATCTAGGTGCAGTTGCCTTCAATGGAGAGATAGGAACACAAGATACTTTCATGCTTTCACCGTTGTGAAACAATGGAAGCAAAACATTCTTGCTCTGCGTGATGATAATGGGACTTGGATTGAGGACCTAGAGGAATTGAAGGCGATAGTGAGTAGGTATTATAAGGATATATATACGAAAGACCTGAATGTCCCGTCCGCCTTAAATTCACCTAGTGATTTTCCATGCTTGCAAGACTCTCAACTCATTTCCCTCCATAAAGAAGTGAAGTTAAGATCAAGAGTGCGACTTTTTTTATGGGAGCTTTCAAAGCTCCTAGACCTAATGGGATTCAGACTAATTTTTTCCAGAACCAATAGGATGTTGTTGGTTTAAAGATTTGTGATTTGATCAAGCAAGCGTTTAGAGACCCGTCCATTATATATATTAAAGTTGTCAACCACACCAATATTGTTTTGATTCCCAAATTAGAGGATCCTACCACTCTGAAAGATATGAGACCCACTTCCTTATGTAATGTTAGCTTTAAGGCGGTGACAAAGCTTTTAGCCAACAGATTCATAATCATCAGAATGAGCTGGTAGGGCTTGAGAAAAGCAACTTCATCACAACTCGATCGAGTTGTGATAATATAATCGTTGTAGAAGAAGCCATTCATCTAATGAGATGTAAATCGAGATGGAAAGAATACATTGCGGTCAAGGTTGATATGGTGAAGACGTATGATAAACTTCACTAGGGATTTCTTGAAAAGACACTGTGCGGGTGGGGCTTCAAGATAACATGGTCCATTTAATAATAGGATGTGTTGGTACTGCCATCATGAGGGTTCTATGGAATGGGATGGAAGGATTTAACTTGATACCATCCCGAGGGATCCGCCAAAGGGATCCACTTAGCCCCTACTTATTCATCCTTTGTGTGGAGAAATTGAGCCACTTGATCAAGGCCAAATACATAAAAGGTAGATGGAAACCCATTCATTTTCCAAATGATGGTTCCCACATTTCTCATCTTTTCTTCACAGATGACCTCCTCCTTTTTGCTGAAGCCTCCTCTGGACAAATTTGCATTATTAGGCGATTTATGGACAAATTCAACGAGACCAAGCCAAAAGCTCTTTTCTTCAAGAATGTTAATCTTGGAAAAGCCGCAACCTTAAGTTAGGTTTTGGAAATTGGAACCACATCTGACCTAGGTAAGTATCTTGGCATCCCCATCATTCACTCGCGTGTAGGTAAGGCGACTTTTGGCCACATAACGAAGAAGGTTCATTCAAGACTGTCATCGTGAAAAGGGAAGTATCTAACTATGGCAGGAAGGACGATTCTTATCAAAATGGTTATTTCAGCCCTTCCATCTTTCCAAATGCAATATGTGCTGCTGCCGAGAGGAGTCCTTTAGGAGATCGAAAAGATTAACAGAAATTTCTTCTGGTCTTAGGATGAAAATAGAAGAAAAATTCACTTTATTGCTTGGAGCCAAATTATTAAGCATAAGAAATGTTGAGGTCTTGGTGTCAAAACCTTGAATTACAGAGTCAAGTTATTATTATGAAGCTTTGGTGGGGCTTACTCACCAAACAGGATACTTTTTGTATTAAATGCCTTAGAGCTAAATATGAGTGTGGGACGCAGCCGATACTGACGGCTATCAGGAAAAGTTCAATTCCCTAACTTGGAAGGTTATTACTAAAGTTTGGGAGCTTTTCCTTTTGGGGGTTGGGAAGGTGAATAATAAGCTCCTCATCGAGTTTGTCACTCATAAAGTGAAGCATATAAACTCAGGGAGTTGTGGATTTCACCCTTAAAAATGGTATGTGGGATATTGAGAAATGGGCGACCTTTCTCCCTCCACATATTATTAGTTTCATCCTCCAGTCAAATCCCTGTCTAATGATAAAGATGATGAGTTCTCTTGGAGAGGTTCTTCGGATGACACTTTCTTTGTAAAATCTGCTTATGGGTTCCTTGCAAATCATACTGATGAGGTGAATAACCTGTTCTGGCATAAGTTTTGGCATTGGCCAGCTCATGAGAAAATTAAATTTTTCATTTGGAAAGCAGCCTATAAGAGACTTGTTACCAACTCACTTCGAGTCGGGAGACGGCTTTCAATGATAAGAGACTGTCTTTTCGGATGTCGTTGTGAAGGGAGTGTCACTTATGCACTTTGATAATGTAAGAGAGTGAGAAATGTATGGAGAAAGTTTTTTAATCCTAACATATATTTTTCTTTCGTTTCTTGTGATTTACAGGATTGGCTCTCATAGAATGTAACACATCAATTTGGTAAGACGATATTTGAACAATGACTGTGGTTGAAAATATTTGTGCATGTATGTTGGATAATGTGGAAGACCATATGTGTGCAGGTGATTGAATCTAGTAGAATTTCAACAAAAGAAATTTTCTGGTAGTTCATATTCCACCTCATGAAGGATGCATATGGGGAAGTTTAGTCACAAGATTTTCCAGGGAAGCTTTGCAAGGAATACACACTGGAAACTTCCACCATATGGAGTTGTGAGATTGGGTGTGGATGCATCAGTTTTGGGCGGCAAACCAGGCCTCTTCTGTTGGACTCATTAAAGATGATCAAGATCATTGGATAATAGGCTTTCAAAGGCACTTGGATACGTCACCATCAATGCAACAGGGATTTTGACAATCCAAATAGGGTTAAAAGTATGTCAGTCGTAGCAGTTCGTGAACATCCAAGTTTTCTCATAGTCAAAATTTTGCCTAGTGTCACGAGGCCATTACTATCTCCCCAAAAGACTAACCTGTTGAGGCGTGCAGTGCGCCCACTTATATAGCCCAGCACTCTCTCGAGCCTCTCCGATGTGAGGTTTTGACATTCTTCCCCAGCCAATCCACTAGCGACCTCGTCGCGGGCCCACCGGCAACCTTGCCGGCGTCCGAAGGGTCCACAAGAGACCGAAGGCTCAGGGTTGGCTCTGATACCATTTGTTACAGGGCCATTACTTTCTCCCCAAAAGACTAGCCTGCGCCCGCTTATATGGCCTAGCACCCTCCCGAACCTCTCCGATGTGGGACTTTGACACCAGGGATCGAGGACCTGCTCACCAGCTGTGTCATGAAATTGACGTAACTCGACACCTCCTACAAGAAAACTAGAATGTACAATTATGACATGTACCTATAGATAGTTTGTTGTATACTGATATCCTGGCAAGAGAAACTCACCTAGGGAGTTCTGAGACATGTCTTCTTTTAGAAGCTCCACCATGCTGCAGAAGTCAACTTATGTTGGATCAGTCTTTTGTGAGGGGACATAACCTCCCTGTTTAACTAGTAGTATTTCTTTTTTTAGGCCTAAATTGCCTTTGTAATTAAAAAAAGTTTTTATAATAAACTACTGAAATTATAAAAAACTATTTGATACTCATACTTTATATATAAATACCTGTGCCATTTGTAACGTGTGGTTCAAACATCAAAGAATCAAAGCCATCCTCCTCATAAGAATAAACGAAGCAGGCTCATACGTATTTTGTTTAAAGTAACAAGTAAATGTTATAAATTATTGATGCCTGAAATGAAGCAAAACCTGTAGACCAAAAAAATAAAAAGAAAAAAGAAATGGAGCAAACCTTGAAAGAAATCACAGTACTTGACAGACAAAAACTTAAGGGTGAGAATGCAGAGCAATGTCGAAAAGATTCCCATGTGTGGGGGTCTTGTCGGACGTTTATACGAGGTTGAGGGCAAGTCTCACCCACAAATAATCTTGATCGCGATTAAAACATCTATCATGTACTATTTCCATTTTTAATATATGAGTTTGTCTACCTTCTTAAGAAACATAAATTAACAAATTTAAAATATTTATATATATCATTTTTTTAAACAAATTTACTTATAAAGTTTAGTTGACTTTTTCTATTAATGGAGTTTATGGCAATGGGATAGAATGATAGTTGCTGACCATTTGTTTGTTATGTTATCAATAAATTATGAAATGAAATTCATATTTTATCTTTAAAAATTTGAAATAAGCTTTTTAACTTTACATAGGCTAAAATGAAAGATATAAATAACCTAATATTGATTTATGAAAAATATAAGTACCCACATGTTAATTCATATAAGTTACAATTCAGATTACATTGTCAGAGCTACGTAACAGAGGCATTTAATACATTATAATCATGATTACGTTATGTTACCTTACCACACTAACAAAACACTGGAATTGATAGAATGTATTATGAGTGCATGTAATCATATTTTTTGTAATTAAACCAAAAAGGCAATAAGTAATTGACTCTAATTGAAAAAAGTCGTTTTTTTTTTCGTTTGACTCTTTAGGATATCAGCCACGTTACATTCCAGGCATCTCCCAATCTATAACTTATTGCCTGCACTTCCTCTTTCAATCAACTGGCATCTCGGTCATCTGCACACACCTGCACGCCTAATCAGAATATCAAATCTACTGTTTGGGGATCATATCAGATGGGACCAATACAACCAGGTTAAACTTGACATTTGAGCGTACCAGTGGCTCAAATTTTACCTTAAATTTCCTCGACACAATGATCATGGCCGGGGCATAAAATGGCCCCACATAGTATAGTTGTTCCCCAAGTGAGCGAAATGTAAACAAGAGACCGTGTCTGGATTATAACTAAACTGTAAATATAGTTTAACTTTGAATCTGACATTACTATGGGTGTGTCGGATTAGCGTCTACATTATAAATAAACTACAAAACTTTTAACTTTGTCAAAGACCTGATACGTTCAGGAATTTTGAATATTGATCACCAGGTCCAAACCTTTCGGGGGAAAGACATTATAATGGTGATTCTCTGAAACATTGAAGCCGTGTATCATCAAGATTATGTTTACTTCACCTGCACCTTAATTCTAGTGATTGTTAGTTGGAAACTCCAGTTTCTGTGCTGGTCACCTTCTCCTTCCACATGTGTTCATTCACTTGTACATTTCATTCTAATTGGTAATTACCTTCAAAACCTATTATTGATCTCCCCCCCTAAAAAAAAGAAATTTATCATTAGATCCCAAGTAACCCCATTAATAAACAAAAGGTCTTAAAGATCGGTAAAATTAT
>JANTPZ010115671.1:0-19992 GCA_025593235.1 Vachellia pachyceras
AGTATCGAAGGATTCTTTTTACTCCCTGAAAATGAATGTCAGTTGGATTACTTAGGAACTGACTTAATTTATTAACAGGAAAAGCAATGTCTGGCCTTGTAGAGGTTAAGTATTGAAGAGAGCCCAAAGCACATCTATAAACAGAAGGGTCTGACATAGGTTTCCCATCTGTAGCAGAAAAAGAACGACCAGCCACCATTGGTGTAGAAGCAGGTGCACAATCAAGCATATTAAACTTTCGCAGCAATTCTAGAGTGTACTTGCCCTGATTTAGATAAAAACCAGCAGAATTTCTATGTATCTCAAGCCCAAGAAAATAATAAACAGATCCAATATCTTTGAGAGAAAACAAATTATTCAGCTTTTCAATGAAAGTGTACTATTTATGCCATGTTGTACTATTTATGCGCCATATTGTACAGTGCTGCTCATCTGATCTAAGATTTAAGCCATGTTTAATTTTAGTTTTTAACTACATTTTTATTCCTCCAATCTTAATTAATACAGTTAGCTTCATTCAATGAAAAATGTTGACCCATCACACTTAAATTATGTACCATGTAAGTAAACAGAGTTAAGATTGGGGAACTAAATTAAACATGCATTTTCATTTTAAAAGACTAAAATGAAAACTGATATAAACATAAAGTATCACATTATGCTTATCTTTTATTAAAAAGCAAAAGTGGTTTATTATTATATAAATGCATATGCAGCAGAAACTTTGAGATTATTGGTAGTTATAATATAAGAATTTGTTGATGATCAGTGGTGGTACTAATTGAATAATTCGATTCCCTTTTGTGTGTGTGTGTGTGTGTGTAGATATATAGGTCTTGAACTCCATCTGACTGAATACTTGAACGGTACAATTACAAAATAGGCTTCGGATCTTGAAGATTATCGTCATCGTGGTCACATAGAAAGGCATTTTCTCTATTTTCAGGTAATAAAGTTCACACTGTTCATTCCGTTCTCTATTTTCTTCATAAATTCTTCTCTTAAATCTTTATTTTGACTTCTAGTCTCTTTAAGTTCTGATCAAACGCTATGAAATTAAACTTTGATAATATGTGTTGGAATGTTCAGAATCTGGAAACATGAAGCGCTCGACGGAGACTAAATCATCGAATTCAGAACATAGTGGTGGCTCATCCCTTCAAATGGCTATGTAATCTTTAATTATCCTTGGCTTGCCACCACACACACACACACAGAGTAAATTACACTGAGAAACTGAAATTTGCAACCATAAAATTCTGTTACTATTTTTCTATTATGTTCTGGTGGGTTGTAATTTAAAATTTATTGACATAAAATTTTTAAAATAATTACTGCCAGCAGTAAATATTTAGTTTGACTCTTAAATGTTTTAGGAAAAAATTCAAATTACAAAATTTATTGTTCAAATTTGCTTGAAATTTGTTTAAGGGTACAAGTAAAATCTACTTCATAAAGGATGTGATTTTTTCGAACTTGTGCAAATAATGCTTTATCTATATGTAAAATGAAAGACATATACATATAACTAAAGATATGTTGCATATAATAAAAGAGGAGTTGTATCAAATGAAAGGTCTGAATCCTTATCTTTAGACAATAAATTTTATAATGGAGGATATCTTTAGGAGTTGGAGGGAGTCATCATTTTCAATCACATATACTTTTGTGCTATTATGTAATTTTAAATATTTATCTAAAATGATATATATTAATCATTCTTACATTCGTTTACAGATAGTATTTTATATATGAATAATTTTGAGTTGAAGAAGATCCTATTATATATATATATATATATTAGAGTAACTCAGTTATTCTTATTTTGAAAAAAAATACTTAAGTCATAACGATTTTACTACACAATTTAGAATTCTTTTGAACATATTCGATGGTAGTACTTTATATCATATAATGGGTCGAAATAATTATCATTCAGATTAAACTTACAAGGACCTTGCTTTATATAAAAAGTACTAACTAATTATTGACCCATGTTTGCTTTTCAGGGTATCAACAGGAGGAGAAGGATGTTCAACAGTTACATCATCACTACCTCGGAATAACGCTCTTTGCGGAGGTGAAAACCCTCTCTCTCTAATTTACACACGCAGATGACAGATCTGATGTGCTCAAATATTCAATTTCTGGAGTGATTAGTAGATACTACCAACAACATCAAAACCTTATCCCACTAGATAGAATCAGTTATTTGTATCACACAATACCATTGAGTTCAATCGAAAACTAAATCCCTAAATAAATTGTTCACTAAGAGGTCTCATTTAATATCTTCATTGAGAGTTATCTTAGGCCTTTCTCTACTTCTTTTAATCAGGGTCCAAACAACTTGATCTTTCTTTCTCACAGTTGCATTCTTTGGCCTTTTCTGGACATATTCAAACCACCTCATGATTTTCTCTCATTTTTTCCTTCAATAGGTGACACTCTAACTCTTCCTTGAATAAGTTCATTATGAATCTTGTTTTTTCTCGTATGATTACACATTTATATTAATATTCCCATTTCAACTATCCCCACTTTATACTAATGTAGCCTTTGATGCCTAACATTCATTATCATAAAGAATTGGCGGTATGATAAAAATTCTCTATTTTATTAAGTAATTTTTTATCACATATAACTCCAGTTGCTTTTCTCAATTTAAACCATCCAACTTGAATTTTATAATTAACTCCTGCATCAATTTCACCTTCTTTCTGTAAAATTGATCCCAAGTATCTAACATTATCACTTATGAAATGATTTGATCTCCCATTTGAATCTCCAAATTAAATCATTACCAACTCTTTTATCAAAATTGCAATGCATATATTCTGTCTTACTCTTACTCAATTGAAAATCCTTTGACTACAAGGTCCTTGCTTATATACTTTGACTCAACGACCAGAACAATATCATCAGCAAAAATATAAGCTGAGTTAGAACTTATAATACTATATTAAACAAATAAGGGTTCAATGTTGATCCCAAGTATCCTGTGAATTGTTTTTCTTCTTTGATAACAACAACGACGACCACCAAAAAGTGGAGAACATCTAGCATTGCCTTTTTTTTTATTCTCCTGTTTCTGCAGCAGCTTTATTTCATTTCTTTATAATTAATGTTATTTTAAATTGTTTATTAAAAGAGGAACGATTTTTCGCAAGTTGGTAATGTCTAGTATATATAATTTCTGTTTGTGTGAAAGACTTCCCCAAGTTTGAATGTGTTTGGATTTTTTTTTTTAGAATCTGGGAGCATGGACAACTCTCCGGGTATTCAACCATCGCATTCACATGTTATCAGAATGTAATCTCTCTTATCCTTTGCTTTCCCCATCCCATCTGCTCTTCCGATCTCAATCAAAAATTCATAGTTGCACTACAAATTAAAGTGAGAATCTCATTGGTTAATTGCCTAATTACATGTATGTTGAATTCACGCACACATCAATTAAAGAGAACTAAGTTATTGTTTTGAAAAAGAAAATATGTATTTAGAGAAGAATATTTAAGTTCAAACTGTTTTAATTTACAATGCTCCATCCTAACCAGTTGGTAGCACTAGATATCATATACTGTATAAACTACACACACACACTGGCGACCTACATGCATCCCGGGGGTGCAGCCGCATCCCCTGGCTTCCAAAAAATTAGGTATATATTAGTATTATGTAATTTATTTTACACCCACTCATTTGCTAATTCTGAACCCACTAAATTTTTACTCATATTCTTTTAAAAAGATATTAAGAATAAGTCCCACTTGTCTTCTCAAAAAATAGTTTGCACCTCCTGAGCTAGGGTCCTGAGTCTGCCACTGTATATATATATTCATGAATTTTATTATCCATTATTTGCCATTCAAATACGAGTGTAACCTACGTGTAAAAGGCTATGCCTGCCTGTAAATAGGGCATGCTGTTTGTGTTGCGAAGCGATTGTGAAGTAATAAAAAAGTGGCCTTGTTTGGCAATGATTATGGAGAGGCTAAACGCACGTTGAACAGTGTTTTTCTGTAAAACGAGATAATCTCATTCACATATTTACATCTCATTGCATAAAAGTACTTCTCTACTGCATTTCCAAATGGGCAGCATTTAACAAGTTATCGGTTGGCTCAATCTTTTCTTTGTACCTTACTTCATCGGTTGGCCCATTTCCCAAGAAGAAGGATGTTATTTATATAAACAGTATTTGACTAATGATTGAACTCGTGTTCGTTTTCAAGGGAATCAACGGCAGGAGATGAATATTCCACAGCTTCATCAGCACCACCTCAGCAAAGCGTTCAATCAAATCATCAGGGTACTCTCCCTCCCTCCCTCACACGCACAAGAATTATCTGAATTTCAAATCATGTCCCTACGGTTCATTTCTTTTGAATAAGGCCCTCAAAGTACATGTGAATGGATTATGACTTGGTAGTTAGGTGGATTAATAACAAGTTTCCAAATGCTCAAAATTTTCACCCGCGAAGGAAGAGAAATCCCTCTCAGGTTCTTCACCATTCACAGCGACTACCACGAAGAATTGATAAAACAAATGAGTGAGGTTTCGTTGGAGAAAAGCATTCACGTGATCAACAACACATACACTCAACACATTGTTCCAACTACTAATCCTCCTTTTCAATTTTTTGTTGAGAATTAAAGCAAAACCGTAGGGATTTAATAATCCATTTTTCTTTATATCATTCTGTTACTACCGTAGTCTCCTTTTCATATTTCTTAATAATAATTGTTAATTCAAATTGTTGAAAAGAAGAATGATTTTTTCAGTTCATAGAATTCGAATCTCTTGTCTCTTGATTGTGTGAGAGATTTCCATATGTTTGAATATGTATCTTGATTTTGTTTAGGATTTGGGAACCCAAACAACGCGCCGGATATTCAATCATCAGATTCAGATGTGCCAGGGTAATCCCCCTTTTCATTTTTTTATTATATCCATAAGCATATCTATGCTGGTTAAATATATACAATAAAACAAAAACATAAATATGGTAATTGAAAAATATTATTTACTACAAATAAATTTTACCTTTATTAAATAATTTTTATTTTCAAGAAGGTCCTATACTATATATACACACATCTAAAAATAAGTTATTTTTTCATAAAAAACATAGGTATATATTTAGAAGCAATCTTAATTTATAACCAATCTTAATTTATAACCGTTTTAATTTACACTTTACAATACTCTTATGTAACTTATAACTTAGCAGTACCGAATATAATTAAGATACTTAGTGAAAAATTGTAATTCAAAATAAAGGTAGAAAGATATTATTTATATAAATAATGACTTAACTGACTTTTGAAATGATGTTTGCTTTTAAGGCAATCCGCGGGAGGAAATGGTGATCCCGCAGCTTCATCAGCACAACTCCCTCAGCCCTACTGTCGTCAAGGTTCTCTCTTTTTCTCTGTGGGCATAATAAATACTATCTCCTGTAATTAAAAGTTTTTTAATTAAGTGTACTTCATATTATATATCAATTTATAAATCATATAAAGAAAAATAATATGTATAAATATACTTTAAAGTAATATATTTAGCTTTATTAATTTCCTAAAAGAAAATCAATTGAATTTTATATTAAATTAATGACGAAAATAACAGTAAATGACTTGTCTTTTTTCTGCCAAGAAAAATGAAGTTTTCCTTTTAACTATAGCTTACTCTTTATCTAATGTCGAACTTATTTCTCTCTCTCATTCATGGTGGTCAGTTTCAGCAGAGGTTAGAAAAAGATACCTAGAGCTGTACGAAGCAGCAAAGGATGGTAAATGGGAAGCAGCAAAGACTGTCTTAGAATCGAACCAATCGCAAGATAGGAATAATCTACTACGAGCTGACTTAACCAATAGGAAGGAGACCATCCTCCACGTGGCCACTCAAGCAAACCAGGCTGGTTTTGTGAGGCGGCTGTTGAATTATCTGGAGGACCATGAAATAAAAGCTATCTTGGAATCAGAAGACGTGAACAAAAACACAGCCTTTGTCTTCGCTGTAGCATCTGGGAATATGGAGATTGTTGATATGATGGCGGAAAAGGATCCTGACTTGCTAATAAAAAGGGGACTCCAAGAACATTTCTTACCACTGCATGTTGCTGCTTTACAAGGAAAAAGTGAAACGGCACGATATCTATATGAAATTACAACTTCAAAGAAATTTGAATATGACTTGGAGTTACTGTTCTTCCTCTGTGTCAATGCCGGAATCTATGGTAAGTATACACACAAGAGACTGCAAAATTTAATAAGTTTTTATTTCGAAGTATAACTTGCACCTGACACCATTATTATATCACTTTTATTTATATTTATTCATTTTCCCAGATTTAGCATTTGTGTTGCTGAAGAAGAAGCGAGATCTAGCTTTTAAGGCGGATCATAAAGGAGAGACAGTATTGCAAATATTGTCTCGAAAGCCTTTAGGCATGTCAATTCTCTCCTTTCCTTTTAGCACCTCCTATATATCTCCATTGATATATAAACTTTAATAGCACGAGCTTTTGAAGCTAATTAACGATGTTGATTCGTGTTAAAAAATATCATTAGAACGCAATCAACATCTCTTTTTTTTATCGAAACGTTGTTGCCTGACAAATAATTAAATTCATTATTGTTTGATAGTTTTAGTTAGGCTATAACTTTGCATTTATGGCTGTAGATTTATTTACCTGTAATCAGAAAGAGGTGCTGATATGATTGAATCAACGTACAATATTTTTTATTAATAATATTATTCTGAATTTTCTTTCAAAATCTTCAGTTTTGACTTAATTTCTCAGCTAACTTAATTGTTGCATTGTGTTTCCTAGGTTTGAAGCAAACTCAACAACATGAGCTTGTAAGATACTTGTGGAATGACATATTTCTTGGGCTAAGTGACAATGAGATCATTGAAAAAATAAGGAGACATCCACACGTCGTATTTAATGCCGCAGAAGTTGGGAATTTCAAGTTTCTAGAGTTGCTATAAGTACCTATCCTTATTTAGTATGGGAAGTTGATGAAAGGAAGAGAACCATAATTCACATTGCAGTTTTGCATCGTCAAGCTGATATCTTCAACTTCACACGTAACATAGGCTCAATCAAGGATATAATAGTAAATTTCAAAGAATCGGATGGAAGCAATTTATTGCACATGGCTGCATCATTGCCATCAAAGGATCGACTAAACTTTGTTTCTGGGGCAGCATTTCAGATGACTCTTGAGTTACTATGGTTTGAGGTATTTAGCTGCATAAACATTTTGTCTTTTTTTTCACACACTCTTACTCTTGAGAAATGAGTCGTCGTTTAGTAAATAGTATATATAATATCATATTGATGGCATCATATTTGCAAGCATATCCTTTATAACATGATAGGAAGTGAAGAAGATGGTGCCACCGTCATTCATAGAGGAAAAAGTAGGTGGCTTGACTCCTCAAGAACTATTCACGAAGAATCATAAAGATTTAGTGAAAGAAGCACAATCATGGACGAAGAAAACAACAAATTGTTGCATGCTTGTTTCGACTCTTATTACTACTGGAGTGTTTACTGCTACATTCAGTATACCAGGTGGTGTTCAAGACAATACAGGAAGCCCTCATTACTTAGTGGATGAGACAACGTGGTTTGTGATATTTACCATATTTGATGCAATTGCAATGATATCATCCTCAACTTCCATATTTATTTTCTTCTCCATCCTTATCTCACGGCATGAAGAATATGATTTTCACTACAGTTCATTGCCCAGAAAGTTAATATTTGGATTGATCACATTATTAATCTCCATAGTAAGCATGATGATGTCATTTAGCAATTCATTCTTCATGTATTTTAATACCAAAGCCCTAAGACAAGGCCGTCACCACAATGTTCTGAATCGGGTTCCTATCTCTATTTTTGTGCTTTCATTGATACCCATACCCATATTTGTACTTCTGCTTTTGCCACTCTGGAGTGATATACGCAAGTTGATAAAATTTTCTTGGCATCTTTCTCGGCCAAGGAAAAATATGTTTCACTTGAAAAAATGTTATCATTGATGGGTCTCTTCATGTGATATATTCATGTAGTCCAAGAGTCTTGGATTGATAGATCACTCCAGGCAGGTATTGAAGGGTTTTTAATTTAGGATGTTTGATTTGGGTGTGAGATTGTTCATGTATTTATTGTTTGTTTGATCAAATCCATGGGAGTTTGTATTATTATTCAAATTTGTTTGTCTTTTTGTGATTATGGTTTGTCTAGATCTTATTTCATCATTTGTTCTTTTTCTGAACTTGGAGGATGATGAGGCCTTAATTGTGTCTGCTATCAATTACACTAAAATTGGCCATCTATTAAACTAAATATTACACTAAAATTAGCTATCAATTAAAGTAAGTCCAATTAATTATTCTATGGTACAGGATCGATGTAACTCATTACTTTCTGAGAGCAGATTGTGAGCTTTCTTAGGTTCAATTTTCTAGTGTGATTAAAGACATTCAAATAACCAATATTAGAATGCAAGATAGTAGTCTCTATATGCAATAAAACTAACCATAATTCACTGTACAGTACAATGATTATGCAGATGAATCTAAGATATATTTTTATGATGAAAATTGAAACCTAACCTAGATGAATGGAAATTCAATTTGGGGGGGTGGTTGTTTCAAGGAAATTAAACGCAAAATTAAAGTAGAATATGTTAGAATAGGATTTGACCAAGAGGGGGTGAATTGGTCAGATTAAAAATTTAACACTTTGAAACACAAAGATAAAAACAAAGTTACCGAGAGTGAAGAGGAAAGATGAACACAGAGATTTATCCTGGTTCGGTCTTTTTGACCTACGTCCAGTCCTAAGAGCACCCCTGAGATTTCCAAATACACTATCAACAACCAACTGAGGCTTCACAAGCATGTACAAGTGGGAAACCACTCCCCCTTCCTCTTTTCACTAAAACAGAGTAGCACACTCTCTGTTTTCTATCTCTCTTTCAGCCCAATAGACTCAAAGTCCCAACCTTGAGTTTCTCACAGGTTTATAAAGTGTTTTTGCTCAAGAAAGCCTCTCTTAAAGAGTAGATGGCAAATAATGAAGTACATCAAGAATATTGAAGGAATTACAGAGAATGTAATGAATAGCTTTTAATTCTCGGGAAGTTCATTCACGCTCTGTATTGAATGCCTGGCCTTTTATAGTTGAGAAGTTCTTGAATGTCCGTTAGACTCCATTTAATAGCCGTTACTCTCAACATCGACCATTTGGTTTCTCCATTAATGGCATTTAATGCTTCTCAGTCAGACAACGACGAATGTTGCAGAAGAACGTTAAAGTCTCCGAGCCTTGGACTATGCCTGTGCTTCTTCCCTCATTTAATGTCTTAAGCTTCTGCATTTATGAGAGCAGTTAGTATTCAAAATGTCGTTACACAGATAAGGAAAGTAGGTGTGTGCATAGGTTGAATGTGTCAGACATAAAGCTGTTAGAACAGCAGAGCTCGAGCATAACCCATTCAATGCTCGAGTATTGTTTGATAATTTTCAAAGAAAAGTTCAATGCTTTGATACACTGCTCGAGTGTTTTATGAAAGTGTTTGAAAAAGAATCAAATACTCGAGTGTTAAATCATAATCTTGAGTACTGATAATGCTTCTTAAGATTGCTCGAGCATTTTGTGAAATCAAGTTATAAGCAAGATTGAAGCTTCCTTGAACGGATTTAAGCTTTGTATGCATGATTTTCATCACCTTCTCTAGACCCAATGAGTTTATTCACTATTAATTTGAATAATGCTTCATTTGCTTGCATTTTGTGGCTGAGGAAGGAAGAGTAGTTTCGATTAAAGCTAAACGAGGATGTCTGGAAGTGGTTAGGAGTTGAAGTAGGGGTCTGCGAGTTGATTTAGTTTGTGAGTTGATAAATTGAAATCGAAGTGTTGTGTCCCTGTTTAATTGCTCTCGGTATCTTCATAATCTGTGGGGGGAAAGGATTTTGAATGAACAAATTTTATATTAGTGTGTGTGTGTGTGTGTGTGTCAGTGCATGCCTAAAAATGTTTTTGAAAGGACTAAATAAAGAATGCTGGTTACTAACAGCAGTACTGTTAATCCTTAGTGCACCATGGTTAATTACGAGCTCGCCTGTTATTCGTGGTGTTAACTCACGCCTTTTATTCGTGGGTATGCCTGTTATTCATAGCCTTGAGCCGCTCCTGTTGGTTACTTACCCTCGTGAACTATATGTTCACGCCTGTTTTTGTGGCCTCGAGCTGGGCATGGTTATTTACCCTCGTGAACTATGTCCACGCCTGCTATTCCTTTATATTGAAGTCCTACAAAGATACGAGACTTGAAAATCATTTTTCTAAAAATGATTCTATCAAATAAGTTATTTTACCACATATTTGAAATTTGTTGATGAATGATCTATTGCGTATCTTCAAACATGCTTTGATTATATTCTTCAGAAATTGAAAATTATTATTATGTTATATTATAAAAGTTAAATCCATTAGACTGGTTTCTTCCATTTCATTATGTATAAATAGGACGTTATTCACTGGAAATTTATTTTGGCTTTAGATAGCCCAGTTGACCCTGCACCTCTGGTTGAGCAGTGAAGAGGCTCGTTGTTATGAAAGGTGCCAGCTTAATTTATAGATGATGTTTGGCATATATAAAAACTTATGTGTATGCACTATTTTTAAAGGTTAGACGCTCCATGTAGCCTATAGGTGAGGTCTTTGTGCTTTTATTATATGTTAATAGTGCAGAGTATGTTTTTATGGCATAATCTCGAGAAAAGAAGAAGTACATTGTGTTATTTAGCATTTTGACGAATAGAATACGTTTACAAATCAAAGGCGTACGAAATGTGAGATCTCTCATAATCTATGCTGATCACCTCTAAATTTTACAACTCAAGTATGTTATTTGTGGCCTTGTACCGCGCTTGTTGGTTACTTACTCTCGTGAACTGTGTTTTCACGCCCATTTCTTGATGCTTGCATTTGTTTGTTCATTTTTATTTTTGGCTCTTGACTTAACAAAGTTTTGCCCAAGAGTACAAAAGACTAAGTGTGGGGGAATTGAATCAATCATATTTTATCAAGTGAATTTGTAGCATTATAGGGGATTTTAGTGCTTTTCTTGGACTTTTATTGAGTTTAATTGCATTAATTATGATTAATGATGATTATATGAAATTAAATCCAATTAAGGGTATTTTTGGAAGAAATTGGAATCAAAAGATAAGTTAAAAAAAAGAATAAAAATGCTAGAGAAGGACCAAAGAAAAAAATCCATTTATTTTATTTTATTGGGTTTATTATTTTATTTTTTTTAGGATTTTGGGATACCTTGAGCAATATTGGGCCGCCACTATTCAATCATCACGGACTACATCTTCCCAACATTTTACACCTCCAGCAACGCTCCATTCAAGAGAATACACGCCTAAAAAATTAAATGGAAGGCGCCGTCAGGAGGGTTATTATCATCATTCTCCATTCATCCAATCGAACACACAACACAGCACAGCTGCCACCTCTCATCCATTTATTCATCCATTGTAAAAGCCCCATTCCCAGCATCACCCACATTCGGACATCGCCACACGCACAGGGGACGGAGAGCTATCCTTTGTCTTTATCCATTGTTTTTCTCTTCCTCTCACCCAGCTGCGATGGTCCACAAAGCTCCAGATTTCATGGGAGTTAGTTTGCGAACCTTGAGCGGCTAGATTCGTTGTCCAGCTGTGATAAACAAGCTAACCTGAGTCCTTGAGCAATTAGTGGAATTCTTTGAATTTTAATTTCACTTTCCAATCTCTATATGTGTAGATTGTAATTCTAGGTTACTAGAGTTTATGATTTATATATGGAAGAGGATTATGATCGGTTGATGTAATATAGATTGTGATACTTGTGTTAGATTGGTACTTTGGATTGTGATTGGACTATAGCACTTTTGTTATTCAATTGCTTTCTTTTATTCCCTTGAAATCAATTGATTTGCTAGGTTTCTTGGAATTAATTGGAGGTAAAGAGGATCTTTTATAAATCTAACATGAGCTAAGTACTAAGATATTTCTAATTGATTGATTCAGTATAGGTTTAGATTAAATTAAAAAGTTAAGAATATTGATTAATAAGGGTTGTTGGTAGTCGTTATGCTTAGTTAAAAGAAGAACTTAATATTAAAATTGGATAAGGAATGTTAATTGATTCAATCACCTAGGACATTTATTTTATCGAATTTAAGTGCATTCATGTAATTTAATTAGATAGTAAAATCACATTTGATAATTCTTGGTTAATTTGTTATTTACACTAAATTACTTAGGAATTAAATATAGGCTCCATGTAGAGATCGACCTAGGTTAGTGCTCTTATATTGCATTTAGCTTAGTTTTTATTTGATTGCCCCATGACATGATTCATCAACAATGAAGGTAATCGATGGCTCTTTGACATACAACATGCTTGATAGTGAGAAGAAATAGTCATGGTGGTGACTAGGAGGGTGTTGGATGAGACAATAACTTGGACTGTATGGAAGGATGGATGATTGAAACTATTATGCCATTGGACTAAAGAAGTGTGAACACCAAAGAAGGTACTCATGATATGAGGAGGAGGAGGATGAAGACCTTGAGTGGGATAGAGTTTGTCTTGACTAGGTCCTTGGAGAAGTGTTTGGTTGGTGTGAGCATCCTTCACAAAAAATAGTGTGCATAAAATTTAAAGTAAACATTATTATCAAGACAAAATTGAGCAATGGATAAAAGATTTTTAGAAATATGTGGAACATGAAAAAGTTGAGTGAGAAGAAACTTGCCATTTGTGGAGGAGAATTGGTCGGTGCCAGAGTGTTGGATTGGTATAGGTGAACCATCACCAATATAGAGAGAGTATGTTCCTACATAAGGGTTGGAATGGATAGTGAGTTTGGATAGGTCAGAGGTTGTAATACCTCACTTATTCCTTTATATCTTTATTAGAGACCATTAATAAACCACTCAAATTTCTTTAAAGAACATGGAATGACCAAATAGGTGAATTGAAAATTTTGTGACTGAGTCACTATTCACTGTGTAAATTGTAGATTTTTGGCCAACTTTGAAAAGTCATAACTAGATGTAGAAAAATTGAAATAAAATGGTTCAAGTCTCTAATTGAAGTGCTTTAAGTTCTCTACAGGGTAAAAATACTCATTCATCCAATTTTTTGACCAATTAATATAGTTTCATACGTGAATAAACACTGTTCAATTATTAATTTTTCAATTTTTCAAATTTTTCCCTTAATTTTGAAAAATCATAACTTTTAATTTACACATCCAAATTTAGAAAACTTTACCTCTTTTTAAATATTATGATGTGTATTAGGTTTCAAAAATATCTCATACAAATTGGACTTCATTTACTATTTTTCTCTGTAGCCTTAATTTAGGGTTATAATAAGGGTGTTGGACACTTCTTCTACCTTTAATTTTCCCAATTCTTAACTTAGTATGCATGCTTCCATTCAACATATTTATACAACATTTCTAGCATAATCACTTGTCATTACCCATACTAAAAATGTAGATGATTAACATACAATAAATCCACATTCAACACAATATCATAATTACACTTCAAAACTACTCCTTCATGCTTCTTGTAGCATTTTGGGAGTTTTAATTGCCACCTTAGGTCTTCATTTCCTTGATTGACTTTGCTTGAGCTTGACCTATGAGGTTATGTGATTGAGGGAGAATGGGATTCTTGAAATCTCAATAGCGAAGATTACTACCACATACATTAACATGTATGATAATAATTTATTTACTACTTAGCTATGCATAAATATATCATGATGCACTTTGAAAACACATTGCACATAGACATGACATGTCATAAACACAACTTTTACATGTTTACATAGCACATAAAGAGCATGTAAAATAGCACAATGAATAAATCACAATCAATGAACATATTAAGGTAAGGGTTAGTAATCTTACTACCTTGGTTTCTCAACTTGTTCCTTAAATTTGTTGACTTCCTTCTTATTCTTTGCCACTTAAGTTCCTACACATATCACAATGCATTTGGTATCAAAATTAAGCCATAAACAATGCATTGAAACACAAACCTCCCAAGACTTCTCTTAAACCTTAAGGGTTCTAAAACCCTTAACTTTGTCAACATTGTTTATAATGCTTCCAAAATCTTTTTGTCACTTATACCCTACACAATTTTGCCTTCTAAATCCATTTAAAGCATTAAAATAATCAAAATCACACTCCTTCATCCACTTACCCTGCAGGATGAAATAATTCTCAAAAATTGGGAAAATGTGATTTTTCAACTTCTAGGTTCATATACATACATAAACACAATCCTAAGCCATTTCCTTATGTTTGAACATCACAAAATCATTCGTTCTCATGCATGAACAGTGTCAGCCAGGCCTAGATAAACAGTAACTTCATACTAAAAATTCATATACTCATCCAAATAACTTGCTACAACCATTAAAAGGTTTCTAAGCATGCATAGAGTTAGATTATGGTACTTACCTTTTGAAATTTCTTATCTTCTTCACTTTCTCTCTCCTTTTCTCTCTCTAAAATAAATTTTGCAAGAGTTCCCCTTCTTGAATCACTCTTGGACAAAAATGAAGAGAGGGGAGGGGTATTTATAGGCTCTTGACTTGCTATTTGCCCTTGAACTTTTACATATTTACAAGAGGTGTTGGCTTGATCTTAGCCATTGATTTCAACCCCTTTCCAAATGGACAAATCCTATGTATCAAGAGTGTGAAACTGACAAATGTCCATGTGATTTCATCTTAAGGTTTCTTCATTTTTGTTTTACTTAATGACTAAGCAAAGGTGTTTCGAGAATTCTTTTTTGGGAACTCTCCGATCACTTACTTAGTGTAATACCTTAAAAATTCACAAAATTCCTGAGATACCTCCATGATTTTTCTTTCCCCATTCTGCTTCCAGAATTGCCCTAAATTAATTTTGAAGAAAACCCATTTTCAGGGTTTTTTCGGGCCTTATCTTTTCTATCAGGGAAAGTACTCTTAACTTTCTCTTGAGAATAATTTTATAAAATACTAGAATTTTGAGCTATATTCCCTTGCTCTAATATCTGATCTCTGAGGCCTCTGGATATTTTAAATAATTAAATTTATTTAATTATTTATTAAATATCCAAATATTAAATAACCTCTCCATCCTTTTGGACTGTGTGAAATTTTCTGATATAGTTTGACCAAAATACCCTTTGACTTTTACTTATTTACGAAAATGCCCTTGAACTTCTTAAATGGCAATTTGGTCCCTTGAATCACAAAATACTTGTTTAGTCCCATTTTTGAATTACAATTTAGTCCCTTACTTTTCCACTTAACTCTTAAGTCCTTTAATTTTTCCAAAATGACCATTTTGCCCTTACTTTTTCTATGCTAGGCAAATGGCATTTGTCACTCTTCTTTTCCTTTCCTATCATTTCCTTTCAATCTCTGGAACCTTAATTTAACTTTAACTGCTTGTTTAGCCTTTATATTCAGTTATCGAAAACCTAGATATTACAGAGGTCTTGTGATTTGGGGTACCTATGTCAGGATACCACAAGGTGTCATCGGTAGGAGGTGGTAGATCATAGTAGTTGGTGGTAAAATGAGGGTGAAGAGGTGGCTAAAAACTATGGTCAAAGTAGTGAGAACAATAAATAATAGTACGCCCCAAGGTGTGATAGAGGGCACAAGAGAGTGTGAAAGAATATTGAAGAAAAGTACTGCCACCACTTCTGGAAGTGTTAAAGAAACGTCTATTGCCTTGAAATGATCTGCCATGGCCAGAATATTGATGTCCACCATGTCCTCTAAAAAAAGTACAACCACCTCGATAGGTTGGAGTAGGAAGAAGGCTAGACAAGGAGTTCACAATATTTGCAGTGATAGGAGTAATTGGCTGATGGTGCTAATTTTGGTAAGCTTCATAGGTCAAAAGATGGCTAAGAATTTCTTTAGAATTGAGAATGTTTCTATGAGTGATGAAGGAAGTACCAACAAAGTCAAAATCAGGACCTAAACCATCAAGAAGATAGATATTACAATCAAGATAAAAAAATAAGATTGCCAGTAATAGTTAAGGAGTCATCGATCTGACTATGCCACAGATGATACTTTAAAAACTTGTCGTTGTCAGGCCTTGGAAACAGATCAAAACAATTGTGATTTCCAAGGATTGCACTATAGGGTGCAACCCCAGGGTCGTTCTTTACGGAGTCTCGTGCACTACTAGTTAATTAGCTTGTGATTACATTTACTTTGAAGTTGAAAACCGTGTTTGATTCAAAATTGCATATAACTAAAGCTAATTACAAAACAAATTTCTTTTTGGTATTTTTGGTTTTTGGAATGCAATGAAAACATGATTGAAATGCAAAAAGTGTAAAGTGATTGTTTTCCTCTTGGAAATGATTTAGGCTATCATAGTTCATAAATCATGAGGGAAAGTAGTAATTTTGCACTAAGTTTCGTAATGAAAAAACCCCAACAACTTGCTGGGTCAGAAATTCCATGCAATGAACTCCATTCCATAAAACCCTTTAAAAACACTTGGTGTGTATGAAGAAATTACCAAGTGAAAAATCTAACTCAATGCAATATTGCCTCAAATATCAAGCACAACTAAGAAGATAAAAGAGAGCAACAATGATCTTAATGAATAAGTAGAAATGAGACTTCACTCTACTCAGTCAAACACAAAGCAAAATCAATACACAAGTAATCCAATTTTGGCTCGACCAAGACCAAGTATTTAAGTACAAATTGTAAGTCCTAACTCATAAACTATGCAATCCATAACATAAACACATATTAAAACTACTACTCCCCTTTTCAGCACTTTGATCTCAAGCCATCTTCATCACCAAGAGGAAATGAGATGCTCAGCTGCTCATATCAAGAAGTTTAGGACTCCGGATGGACAGATGAAGGTACATGATGGAATTTAGGGATGAGATGAAGTGAAATTGGGATTTTGAAAGAAATGAAATGAGAGAAAAATGGAAGAGATGAGTTTGGAATGTTTTCTCTGCCTCCTCCTTCATCCTTCCTTTAAGTTTTACCCTAAATGGAATATTTCAACCGCTTTGGGTCGGATCCAACAAGGTGGTCGGGTATTTTTCCATTTAGAGCATAATTTGGTGCTGTTACGCAATATTCACCGCAGCAAACTTGAAGTTTCATCATGGCGAACCTCTCTCGAGAGTTCTTACTCATGGCTTGATCTTTGGCCGCTGCAAATTATAAATTGTGCCACGGTAAACTGTTCCAGAGATGTCTCCATTTGTCATTAGCTAGAGTTCCTGAAATAAAATAGCAAACATTTGAAGTATCACTTGCTCATGATTATAATTAAATGCAAATTATCATTTTTTCATGGCAAATGCACCCAAAATAAAGCTAATAACAATCAACAACTCTAGTTTCCAAATTAAGCTCAAGAAGGGTCATGATTGGGCCAAAAATGCATTAAATGCTTTGGAAATCCAAGCAAGAATACTATAGAAATAAAGCTCAATCAGTCATCAAGGAGAGTGGCCTTCTGAAAATATTCAGAGATGGATTCATCGCCTTTCTTGAGGTGAGTCAGTTATTGGTGGATTTGAAGATATTTTGCTTGGAAATGTTAGGAAAACATTGTCTCAAGGGCAAACCATATAGCTTTAGAGGTTTTATGGTGTATGACTTGAGCAATGAGCTTTTCAGATAGAAAGGAGATAAGTAACGAGAGGATGAGTTTTTCCTATTCAAACCATTTAATATAAGAGGGATTTGGTGTGCCATCAGAGAGTTTAGAGGGAGGCAGAGCATTAGAGCGATTAATGTAGTAAAAGTAGCATTACCCATAGAGATAAGGTAGCATTTGAGCTTGCTAAATGAGATAGTTTTTGGTATGGAGTTTGACTGTGAGGAAGTGGGAGACAAAGGTGGGTTGAGGTAAGGTAGGTTGAGTGGTGATTGAAGTTTTGGCAGTGGTGGAGGTGTGGAAGACAAGGCTTTTAGAGGGATTGGCCATAGTGGTAGTGCTTATGGCTCTGATACCATTTAAGAGTTTGAATATAGAGAGCTAGAAGGCAGAAAATATTAAAAACATATTTGTAAGAAAATTCTTTTCTATTGATTCATGTGTATACAATGCTTTGTTTTTGTATATATAATAGTAGTGATAATCTAGAATATTCTTCTAGGGCTAGGTGTAATATCCCAAATTTCGTAAACGGAAATAGATGCCAAATAGATGAATTACGAAATGATTTGAGCCCCATAGATAAGAAAAATAGAAAGGAAAATGCCTATAGACAAGAAAGGATGATCGACGAAGTCCCTAGCCTTGAGAATTCCAAGTAAGAATGACATAAGGGCAAAATGGTCATTTGGCCTCAATGACAAGGGTAAAATGGTCATTTTGACTAAAAAGGCCTAGGACGCAAAATGTCATCAAATAATAAGGACATTTTGGTAATTTGGTCAAAAGTCAACTAAAAAGTCAAAGTTGACCAAAAAGTTAAAGTCAACCAAAAAATGTCAAAGTCAACCAAGGGTAAGGTTGGAATTAAGAAAAAAGTAGAAAAAGTGATGGCATTTTTGTAAATATGAGAAAGATAAGGAAGCTAGTGGCATTTTGGTAAATATGTGGAAAGTATAAAGAGTAATGGCATTTTCGTAATTAAAGATTTTTAGAGGACTGAGAAATAATTATTCGAGGTAGCAGGAGTCCTCAAATGCTGAAGACCCGAACTAAGAAAAGTTTAGTTGGGTCCTAAAGTATTTAATAAAATTATTACTCAGTATCCGGTGCGGGCAGTTTCAAAGTACGGAGAACAACAGTGCCTGAAAGCCCCGAAAAAGGATTTTCTTATAAAATTAATTACGAAAAATCTGGGAAGAATTTTGAGGAACGGAAAAGGGTTCGAGTATCAGGGAAAAATACAGAAATTTTTTGTGCCCTTAAGTCAAATTGGCCGCCGGAAGCACGCTTTACGGTGTTGCATGCAAATCGAGGAATCCTGATGAGTTTCGAGGAAACCCGGGGATGCTTTGGGTTAAGGCATGATGCCACCTAGGCAAGGAGGCCTAGGGAATGGCACCACATAAGAGAGAAAGTCCTCGGAAAAGTAAAAAGGTAGTTACCCGGATAAAGGCTACTTTACGGAAATGTGTGCCATCAGATCAAGTAACCAGAGAGCCAGTCGCCTAGCCAAGTCTTGGAACCCAAGCTAGAGAGTAATGATGACTACTTTTTAACTTACCACAAGAACTTGACACTTGGCATAATCTCCTCCATTAAAGAGCCAAACTTGGAGACCAAGTTTTAATCTCATCCATCCATTGTTTCAAGAAGCTTTTAAGTAGCCATTTCCTCCCTCTCTCCTCCCAAAAACCGTGCTCTCTCTCTCTCTCTCCTTGGTCTGAATTTTTCTCTCTTCTACCAAGCTCCCAAGACTCCATATTTGCTCTCACAAGGAAGAAGAAAGAGCACACACACAAGGTAAAGTCTCAAGCAACCTCCTTTCTTGTAACTCGTAACCTTTTTCACCTTTCTAATGGTTTGATTTCTTGAATGAGTCTCTCTTTTTGAAGATGAGAGGCAAGGATTTCAAAAGGTGAAAATGGAAAATGAGAGGTTTTTTAAAGAAACAAAAGGTTGCAAGCTCTTCTTTAAAGTAGTAAAGAGTGTTGATGTTGGTTGTTGTTGGGAGTTGTTGTTGAAATTTTGGAAACCATAAGTTTATGGGGAAGTGCTGTCCATGTGAGGTCTTGAAAAGGGAAAATGTGTTTGAGTATTTTGATGCTTGAATCATGATTTGGAAGCAAGAATACACAAGCATTCATGAGCAAAAGTTGAAAAATCCAAAACCCTTGTTTTTCTGTTTTTTTCGAAAATCTGTAAAAATTAGAAGGAGTGGGATTTTGA
>JANTPZ010115672.1:0-32303 GCA_025593235.1 Vachellia pachyceras
TTATAAATTTTCAAAGTTGGTCCTAAAACCAGTGAATAGTAACTTTCACAAACTTGAAAGTTTTCAAATTGAAACTTTTGGACCCTTTGATCATAATGAGGCTTCCTTTTGATTCTAATTCGCTAAGTAATGAAGCTAAGGGGAAAGTTAAGGAGTGTCACAACCTCAAGTTTTGACTTCTAGTTCTAATTGAACGTTATGGAACTTCAAGTTTTAAAAAATTTGGACTCGAGTTTTTGAACTTGATTACAAAACTTCTTTTCCAAAACATCCAATTTCAATATCTAGTTTTGAAAAACAGTTATAGAACTTGAGTTTACAAAACTTGAGACTCCAGTTTCAAAACTCTTCTGACAAATTCAACACAGTTTCAAAATCATTAAACCAAATTCCAAATTCTAACATAATTTGATGTTTTTGTTATTATCAAAACAAGGTATCAACACAATAAGCCAACCAAGTGAAAATTTAAAACTGGTCTGAATTATTATTCACTGTTATTATTCACTTGGTAATTTCAGATTTTTAGCCAACTTTGAAAAATCATAACTAATTCTAAAAAAATCAGAATTTAGTCGTTCAACTATCTAATTGATCCTATTTAAGTCTCCTATAGGGGAAAAATAATCATTTGTCCAATATCTTGACCAACTAATAAAGTTTTACATGTGAAGAATCAGTATTCATTTGGTCATTTTTCCATTTTCCAAATTTTTCTCTTAACTTTGAAAAATCATAACTTTTTACCTACACATCTAAATCTAGTAAAATTTGGCTTATTTTAAAGCTTCAAATGGGTATTATTTAACTCAAAAATTTCATATCATTTGGACTTCATTTGCTATTTTTCACTGTTACCTTAGCTTTATTCTTTGATAAGGGCTTGGGACCCTCTTTAGATTCTTTTGCATGCTTTCATTCTTCCCCTCTATGCATCTAATTAATTTGCATAATAATATAGCATGCTTGTTCTATTACAGAGCACATTCATCATACTTTGTAGTGTAGGAGTTTAAAATACAATAATCCAAAGTCCACATAATCAATTCTACTTGACTTGCCATTCAAACTACAACCTTACCTTTACTCTTCCTTTGCTCTTGCTCTTGAACTTGGCCCTAAAAGGTGTTATTATGGGAGAATGGGATTCATGGAATCTCACTAGCAAATAACTCTAACTAACATATTAACATGTATAATCTTCATTATGTAATAAATAAAAAGCCATGGAAACTACACATGCAACACTAACCTCATCCTCTTACGTGATCACTTTGCCAAAGCATATCTTTATCATCAATCATCAAACGAGGATTTGCATGTTCATTCATCAATCATATAGCATCAACATGGCAAATGAACCATTAACAATTAATAACAATGTAAATATAAAAGTTAGAGAATTTGCTACCTTGATTACTTAATCTCCCTTGCTCTTTAATAGCTTTCTTCTTGCACTTTTGGAACTTTTCACTTGGAAATATCCTCCTACACATTAAATGATGCAATTGGCATTAACAATAGACCACAATCCATGTATTAAAACACTTGGAATCCTCTTAGAATTTCTCTTGTACTACTTAGGGTTTTTGAATCCTAACTTTGCATAAAATTATTTCTAATGCTTCCAAAATCCTTTTCTCACTTATACTGTAACACACCTTAATTACCCCTTTAGCTTCATTTTGTAACCATTCGAAACCACGTTTGGGCCTTGAATGGTTTGAAAAACCATTCGGATTCAAATCTGAAAATTTGACTTTTGGGGTTACTGTTCATGTTACTGTTCACATAATTTTAGCCCAACTTTGGAAATTCATAACTAATTCTAGAAAAATTGAAATTGAGTGTTTCCAATTTCTACTTGAAGCTTATAAATTCCTCTATGGGGTAAAAATACTCATTGGGTCAGAAACATTCCCAATTGATACAGTTTATTACACAAAATTGCACTGTTCGTTTGGTAATTTTCCATTTTCCCAGGTCTTTCTGTGATTTTTCGAAAACTTTGGAACATCATAACTTTTAGTACAAAACTCCAATTTTAGTGTTCTTTAGCTCATTTAAAAGCTCGCAATATGAACTATTTTTCTAGAATTTGTTTGGAGTTTGTTTGCTATATTTTACATCAAGCCAAAATTGACCATCCTTGCTACCCTTCTATACAACTTTAACATTTCCATTTTTCTTCCTTTAGGCATGCTTGTTTGCTTTCTTCTTTTGCTCATAATTAAACATGCATTAGCATATTTTTAAAGCATGCTTTCACCTCTCTTTGACTAACACATATGTAGAGGTTTAAAATTACATAACTACATCAATTCTCAATACCAAGTTCCAATCATGACATACAAAATTCCACAAGCAATAACATAAAGCTAAGCCATCTTCAACCACCATAAATCTTAATCTTACCCTTCCTTGTGCTTTTACCTAAAATGCTTAGTGGGGGAGGGTGAGATTTCAAGGAAATCCCAGTAGCAAACACTAATAATACGTCTATGTGCATGATTAATAATGAAATCAAGTATGCGATGTAACAAGAACAATCAATCAACTTTCCAACTGAAAATAATCATTGCATAACAACTATCATGCTTTCACACAAGTAAGGTTTCATAATTTAAATAGCTACAACCATAAAACTTGCAAGGCAACTAACACATAAATCAATGCAAAGTAGATGTCAAAGTTAGGAGTGTTGCTACCTTGTCCTCTTAATTTCCCCATGAACTTGAAGCTCTCTTGTTAACCTTTTCCAATGATTTCTTTGGTATCTAAACTTCCTAAGCATTACATAAATTTCCACCCATCACAAAGCAATAAAACTTGTAAAAACGCAATATAACCTTTAATGCTCCTTTAAGCACCTTTAAAACTTTGAAACTTGCTCTTATGATTTCTAATGCTTCCCAAAACTTGTGCTCACTTTTACCCTACACAAAATCTCATTTTAAAGCCATTGGAATCATCAAAATCACACTCCTCCTACCCCATACAGATCTGGATGAAAATCTGTCCAAGTAAGGAGGAAGTGATTTTTCAAACTTTTGTCATGTATAACAACATATTCTTGATCTCCAAACACTTCTCATGGATTATCTAGCTTAAATACAACTCTTCCTCATCAAATATAAAATTGGACAGCACTTCCCCTTAGGGTTTGAGATTCCACAAATTCCTACAAACATCAAACCCAAGCAACATATACATCAATATTCTCCTTATCATACAAGGAGTGCTTTGCAACCTTTAATTTCTTCTAAATCCCTCTCTTTTCCATTTTTCATATCATGAATCCTAACTTTCCAGCCACCAAAGGAGAGCCAAAATCAAAAATCTAACCATATAGAAAGGTAGAGGAAGCTCTAAGGATCAAGAATATATGCTTCGTTGGAAGGTAAGCCCTCTTACCTTGATATTTCTTCAAGCTCTTCCTTTCTTCATGAAGCAAAAATGGCATCTTCTTTGGCCCCTCTTGGCTGTCCGGTTTTCATGTAAATGAGGGAGGAAGAAGAGGAAATTTTGTGTTTTAATAAATCATGTGATAATGCTTCAATGGTTTAGATCTTAACTTACTAAGTTTAATCTAATGGCCATAATTGAACCAACACACAACCATATGCTTGCTTCCTGTTGGCTCTCATAAAGGTGTCATCATTGAGTGCAATGTGTGAAAAAATCTGGTTGGAAACTTGGTTACTTCAATCAAACCAATTACCATTCGGTTACTTCTACCGATTACGTTTTTTACATGTAAACAAACTTTATTCCGGTAAATTCTTCTTTGCTTTTCTAGAGATATTTTATTTCTCTTTTAATCTCCAAAATTCATTTTCTAACATGGCAAAATATTTCTCCAAAAATATACCTGAATTTCATCCAAAATAACAAGGTAATTTTATTCTGTTGAAAATCCCTAAAAACGGATTTCTCACGGGCAATTAACTTTTAGGGCATTAAAAATTTCTATAACTTTCACTGATATTCTAGCCCTTTTCCTTTCATCAAATTGCCCTCCGGATTTTCAAAAATTAATTTTTGAATAAAATTATATTTTCAAGATTTTCGTGCTTTTTCCTTAAAATCGGGAAATTTGCCTCAATCGTATATTAGGCAATAATTTTATTAATTATTATAAAATTCACTTTATTTTTCTATACCCTGAACTCAACTAATTAAGGTCTCCTGATAACTCAAATAATTATTTTTGGCCATGAAATCTTTAAAATTGTATAAATAAAAATCTAGGCCGATTTTGAACAATCTGTCGAAACTCTGTTAATCATGAGTTCTGCTCTATCTTTTGGGCATCTGTGACTTTTTCTGATATTTTGGTCAACGGTTGACTTTTTGACTTTGACCAAAATGCCCTTACACTGTCTAACTTTTTGTAATTCCCATTTTTGCCCTTGACTTTTTTGCCATTGATCTTTTCGTGTAATGACATATTGGTCCTTCCCAGAAGGTCACCCATCCTTACACTACTCCAGGGTGAGAACGCTTAACTGCGGAGTTCTCATAAAATTTCTCCCCCTGAGCCAAGTCTGACTTTAGGTTATCCAGCCCGTCAGTATCATCTTTTTCTGAACTTTCTATCTATGGATTCCAACTTGGCTTTTGATTATGGGTTTGGCCCTTTATATGCAACGAACATATTGCCCTTGATCTTTGTACTTAATGACATTTATGTCTCTGGCTTACATTCTTAGCAATTTCAAAGCCTTAGGACTAAATTGACCAAGGTCTCTTTGGTCCATTAACATATTCTCTTTCTGTACTTTATTTGTAGGCCTTATCTCATCTCATAACTACCAGTTTGACCTTTATTTCAATTTACAGAAAAATGATAGATATTAAATATACCATACACAATTTTGCCTTCTAAACACAATGAAAACATCAAAAACATCTAAATCAAACTCCTTCTTACTGCTCTCTGCATCTAGACAAAAATCTCAATAAGTAGGAAAATGTGATTTTTCAACTTATAACTTCACCTCCCCTAGAGTTTCATGATTCCCAAAATTCATACAAACTTTAGTGCAACACAAACCACAGACAAATCAACTCCTTAATTTGCATAGAGGTTTGTACTAGTTACTTGATCTAAATCCCACTCTTTCTCATTTTCTCTCACAAAAAATCTAACTTTCCAGCATCCAAAATCAAGCATAATCCAAGAAACTAAACTGATGAAGTGAAGAGGAAGGTCCAAGGAGCAAGAATATGCAAAAGATTGCATCAACACTCAACTTACCTTAGATTTCTTGTGAATTTTTCTTCTCTTCTTGTGCTTTCGTTGCTGCCACTCCTCTTCTCTCTTTGCATCTGGTTATGCATGAAATTATGGGCTGGAAATGGAGATAATAAGTAGCTTAATGACAAGCCAAAATGTCCAAGGGTGAAGATTCAAGCTTGTATTAAACTTGTGATCCAATAGTCCATAATTGTTCAGCACATTTAAAACTTTTATGCCC
Organism: Vachellia pachyceras; assembly: GCA_025593235.1. Classification (NCBI taxonomy): domain Eukaryota; kingdom Viridiplantae; phylum Streptophyta; class Magnoliopsida; order Fabales; family Fabaceae; genus Vachellia; species Vachellia pachyceras. The sequence goes on from JANTPZ010115672.1 coordinate 5,481, forward strand.
TTTTAATCAAAATTTATGGGTTACCAAAAGTGAAGAAAAATCTGACTTCAAGTGCTGAGTTAAAGTGGTGACATGTGTCCTTAATTATGTATAACTTAGACTGATAAAGTAACTTTGTTTTGATAAATTCTACTATTTGTTTGAAATATTTATTTCCCCCTTTTTGGTCTTTAAACATGATCAATACAACTGGCACGCATGATCATTACCACTTTACTTTTGGAAACTTTACGTTTTCAGAAAGTTACTTTATGCTTCCGAAAATGTGTTTAGGCGATTTTCTGATCACTAACTTGATTTAAAGTCACCAAAAATTCCTAAAATTCTTCCTGATACTCACATATTTTCTTTCCTCAAATGGCTTCCCAGAATGTCTATAATTAATTTTTGAAGAAAACCCTAATTCATGGTTTTTCCAGGTATGTTCCTTCCAATCAAGGAAATTGTTTCTCTCTTTCTCTTAGAAACAATTTTATAAAATACTAAATTCAAGCTATTTTTTTCCGGCTTTGAGATCAGACGTCTGAGCCTTTTAGGTATTTTAAACAACCCTTTTTAGCTAATTATTTACTTAAATAGCCAAAAATTAAATGACCAATCAAAATCCAGCAATAGAAACATAAGTTATTTTAACTTAAACTGAGCCTCACATGCTAATCGGTGAATTTTTCTCTATGAAATGGTGCCTTAAAAATTTTTCAAATATTTTAGTCAGACTGACCAAAATACCCTTGGAATTTTTCATAATTATCCAAAAACCCTTGAACTTTTCATAAATACCAAAATGCCCTTGGTCTTTTCAAAAATGACCTTTTTGTCCCCATCTTTTAAAAAATAACCATATATCCTTATCTTTTTAAAAATGACCATTATGTCCCTATGTCACACTCCTTATTCAACCTTCTTAGCTTGATTTTATGTTGTTTTGGAACCTCCTTTAGGCCTTGAATGACATAGAGTAACCCAAGAATTGAAAATAAAAATTTCAAGTTTGGGGTTACTGTTCACGTCACTATTCACATAATTTTGGCCCAACTTTAAAAATTCATAACTAATTATAGAAAAATTGAAATTTAGTGGTTCCGATTTCTATTTGAAGCTTATAAGTTCCTCCATGAGGGAAAAATACTCATCGGGTTAGAAACTTGTCCAATTGAATCAGTTTCTTACACAAAGATTCACGGTTCAATTGGTAAATTTCCATTTTTCCCAAGTTTTTCTTTGATTTTTCACAAATTTTGAAAGACATAACTCTTGGCACAAAACTTCAAATTCAGTGATCTTTGGCTTGTTTTAAATCTTGTAATATGAATGATGTTTCTGTAAAATTTCAGCTCATTTGATGTTTATTTACTATATTTTACGTCAAGCCAAAGTTAGAGTTTTGACCAACCTTGCTACACTCTATACATCCTTATCATTTCATTTTTCTTCCTTTAAGCATGCTTGTTTGCTTTCTTCCTTTGCTCATAATTAAACATACATTGACCTATATTTAAAGTATGCTTTCACCTCTTTTTGGGCTATCTCATATGTAGATGTTTAAAATTACATAACTACATCAATTCTCAATAAGAAGTTCTAACCATGTAACACAAAATTCTACAAGTAAGAACATCATGATATGCCATCTTCAATCACCATGAACTTTAGTCTTACCCTTGCTTGTGCTTGTACCTACATGGTTAGTTGGGGAGAATGAGATTTTGGGAAATCTCAATAGCAAAACTTTCTAACACACTTTGTAAAAATTGCATGACAACTTTAAATAAAAGTGAGTTCATGAAATGTGCAACATGTAACAATTAAATGCATATGTCTATAGGACACAAAAGCACATATTCACACTTTCAATCATCATAAAATTTTCATAAAATTTTCAAAACAGATTCCCTGCATTAACATGTAAATGCAGAGAGTCTGTTTCTTCATCAGGTTCGCTAAGTGGGTTGTGGGTAGAATATTGCTGCAAACTAAGTGGATGAAAGGTTTAGTCTCAGGGTGACACTCAGATCTATGAATGTACATCTCCGACCTCGAGGCACATGCCGACTCATACCGGGCAAACACAAGGTCTCTACGATCTCATCAAAGGAAAATTACTCATAAACTGAACATAATGATCACGCTCAGCTATGGGTAAAGAGAGATGGGCACCAATGGTATGGCGAGTAATACCCTGAGGAAGTACAGTTCCTTGGCAATCAATAAAAAGACCAATCTCATGTTGGCACTTCGGTAGAAGTGCTGGATGAAAGTGAGGTTACCCTAGGTACGCTCGATGACCAGGCTAGTAAGGCCAAACTGAGTAATCCTATGGACAATGTGATGGTTGGCAGGAGTCATAGGGAATGAGCGTTCCTTAACCAAAGGACACTTCGTAGTTAGCTCTAAAATTTCCTCAAAATTTTGGGAAGGTTCAGGTTCATGGCTAGGGTGTCTACTATGTTTGGTCTCTTGGTTGTAAGCATGGCTGCTAGCTAGACTCACAACAATGAAACAGAGAAAAAATGGCACAAATACAGAATCATGATAGATGGATGGATGATGTTGAAAATGGAGTAGGTAGAGATAAGAGAAAATGTGTGTGATTATGCCTCCCTTCCCCAAGCTCTCTGCCTCTACTCTTTTCGAAAATACCCTAATTGCTGTGTTTAAACCATTCCGGGTTGGATCTCTAAAGCTGGGTCTGGTTAATTTCCATCTGGAGTAAAAAGTGCAAATGTATCATTTACTCATGATTATAATTAAGTGCAAATGTATCATTTTTCATGGCAAATACACCAAAATCAAGCTAATCAAAACCAATAACTCTAGCTTCCAAATTAAGCTGAAAAAGGTTCATGATAGGCCAAAAATGCATTAAATGCTTTGGAAATTCAAGCAAAAGTACTAAAGAAATAAAGCTCAATCAGTATGGCAAACTTATGCTTTTTCAAACATGAATAGAATACAATATAAATATGTGAAGCATGCCAAAGAGCCATGTAATTATGATGTATCCTTAAAATTGGAAAAATAATGCATGTTAAAAATATTAAAAGGGTTTAAGACTTTAATAATACCCCAAGTTGAGGTAAGTGTAGAATGGAGGAAAAGTTATCCAATTTTATGAAATTTTTCAGTAAAATAGTACACATTACAAGCATTAATGAGTCAAATTTTTACTAATTTAGATTTTTATAAAGAAAGTTATGCATTTTTAGAGTTTGCCTATATTTTCAAGTTATGCAATTCCATGAAAATGTATTATTCATATGATTTTTTTTAAATTTTTCAAATTTTATCTTGAATTTTGTAATTACATAACTTTCATTATACACATCCAAATTAGGCAACCTATGATTCATTTTAAGGTTTAGAATGTGTACTATTTATTTGACAAATTTCAAAAAATGAGGTACCATTTGTCCTATTTTTACCTAATCTCAACTTTAGGCTTTATTAAGGGTATTAGACCTCTTTTGCTACTTTAATCATGTCACTATTGCATAACACACATGCCACTTTTCTCACGCTTACTTTGGCATATTTTACATGCTCACTTCATACACATACAGTCGACATCTTAGTTAAGGTTTATCAAACATAATTCAATATAACATTTTGAATACAAAAATCATATTATCTTGCACATTTCAATATATACGCAATATTACTTGCTGTTCTTCTCGCACCATTAGGCCTCTCCTTCCCTGCCTTTGCATTTTCTTGAACTTGGGCATAGGGTGTTGCATTTATGGAAAGAATGAGATGCTTGCAAATCTCAATAACAAATGTTACTAACAACACACTGATATAAGCATGATCATTATTCAACTTACTAAACTAGCAATGAGGGATGAAGATACCTTACTAACATATTACAAACTCAACTTTACACATTGTCAAGGCACAACATCAAGTAAGAATTTACATGTTTAAACATCACATAACTTAGCTAATCTTGCCACAGATTGAATGCAAAAAACTTATTGTTCTGAAGCCGTGGGAAAAAATCAAAACAATTGTGATTTCCAAGGATTGCACTATAGGGTGCAACCCCAGGGATGTTCACAATGGAGCCTTATGTGCAATTAGTTAAATTAACTTGTGATTACATTTGCCTTTAGGTGTAACAAACTGTTTTTTATTTCAAACTTGTATCAAATTGAAATATAAAATAACCTTTCTTTTTGGTTTTTTGGATTGTGGGAATGCAACTAAAACAACTTGGAAAGATGTGAAAGTTGTTTAATGATGAATTCCTCTAGGAAAAATAGTTCTAGCTGTCATAGTTTGCAAAATATGAGGTAGAGTAGTAGTTTCGCACTAGTTTTCTTAATGAAAACCCCCCAACAACTCGCTGGGTCAGAAATTCCATGTAATAAACTCCATTCCATTAAACCCTTTAAAAACACTTAGTGTGTGTAAAGAAATTGCCAAGTGAAAAATCCAACTCAATTCATCATTGCCTCAAATATCAAGCACAACTAGGAAGATAAGTGTAACACCTCCTATTTTCCCCCTATATATTCATATGAGATCACTTTTGATCTACTCTTGGGTCTTAGATATTAAAATTTGACCTAAAATTGTGAACTTGGATTTTCAAAAATGAAAAAAAATGTTGTTACTGTTCACGGGTCATTTTTTTCATATTTCTGGCCCAACTTTGAAAAATCATAATTAAATCAAAATGGAGTGGTTCCAATTTCTAAATTTAGCTTATTAAGTGACCTATAATGGAAAATACTCATTGGCCTAACAAAATTACCCATTTGAATTAGTTTATTCCAAAACCATTTACTGTCCAATTGGTCAATTCCAGTTTTTCCTTTTTTTACTTTAAACTTTGGAAATTCATATCTCTCAAAATATACATCCAAATTTCGCAATATATCATTTTAAAGCTCAGGATGTATAGTTTTTGACAAGAAAGTTTCAGCTCATTTAGAGCTCGTTGCTATTTTCCCGTGCCACGTAAAACAGGTTCATTTTTCAAGGCCTTTAGAACCCTTTAACTTTGAAAACCCATTTTTGTTAAAATTCCCCAAAACCTCTTTTTGGATCCTTAAATCTTCTCTAACATGCATGACTATTCCCTTACCATTCCTTGTTGGTTTTAGTCCATTTTTATGCATGCATTATCACACATTCACATGATACCTTGTGTAGAGGTTTAGAGTTACAACCACAACAACAACCACTTCAAGAGAGTTAATAACTCAAAATTTACACAAAAACCATGAAAGCAAGTAGCAACTTCTTCATTCATCTATAACTTTTCCTTACCCTTACTTGTGCTTCCACCTAAATGGTTAGCTAGTGGGGAATGAGATTTCGGAATCCCAATAGCAAAACCACATAATCAAGATATTGTGAATGTGCAAACATAACTTTCAGGCATGTGTATGAACATCTAAACATGTGAAACATAAACTTCACTTGAATATGCATATGGCCATAGCACAAAAGTCACATTTCATACACAAATCATGCACTTTACTCATCCTAAAATTTCATGTAACATTCACAACTCATTTTCATAAACATAAAAGGATATTAGTAGTTTTGCTACCTTTTCTTTGCTTTCCTTTACCCAACTTCAAAAGTGTTCTTGGATTTCTTCCAAGTATGCTCTTGGAGATCTTAAAACCCTAAAAATCATGGCATAACATCGATATAAACATGTTACCATCAAGATGCAACAAAATTTGCAAAAATGCATAAAACCCCCTTTTGGTTTTTTAAGAGTCCTACAAGTTCAAGACTTGATTTTTATTGCCCTTAAGGCTTCTAAAATCCATCTCTTAACCTTACCCTACACAAAACATCGTTTTGAAGTCAATGGAACCATCAAAATACTCAAAAACACAGCCCTTCTATTTTTTCTTAGCTTGGACGAAAACAGCAAAAATAAGGAAATGAAGGGTTTTTCAACTTTGTTCATGAAGCCATGTGTTTCCTTGCTTCCAAAACCCCTTTTTTTAACATTGATAAACTCAAACACACCTTCCCTTAGAAGAAAAGAAATTTGGACAGCATCTCCCTATAAACTTGAGCTTCCCAAAATTTTACAACAACTTAAACCAACTAACAACAACCAACAACAAAGTTCATACTACTCAAAGAGCAACTTGCAACCCTTTACCACCTTAAAAACCTTCTCTTTTCCATTTTCAACTCTTGGAATACTAGCCATCATCTTCCAAAAGAGAGGCTCATTCAAGAAACCAAACCAAGAAGAAGGTAGTAGAAGTTTCAAGACTCAAGAAAAGATGGAGATTTGGTTGCTAAAGCTCCTTACCTAGAGTTATGGAAGCTTGAAGCTCTTCTTTATTGCTTGAATGAGGCACAATTTTTAGAGAGAATGAGGAGAAAAATCTGACCAAAGAGAGAGAGAGAGGAAGAGCACGGAAAATGAGGGAGAAGAGAGAGGAAAATTGCTTTATGTGAAGTCCTCTTTCAAAATAAAGGGTTGAGATTTAGACTTAGTGATTAAGTCTTCTCTTGAATGCTTGAGATTGTGCCACTTGCCAAGCTCATATGGAGGGTGAAAAAGGTGTCATAATTACTCTCAACCACCTCATTAATGACTTAGTTGGGCTGACTAGATCCATTCCTGTCCAGTTACTTGATCCAATGGCACGGATTTTCGTAAAGTACCCTTTATACGTGTAACTATCTTTTCACTTTTCCGGAGACTTTCTCTCTCATGTGGTGTGATTCCCTAGGTTTCCTTGCCCACAGCATCTCCGGGTTCCTCTCGTTACTTGTCAGAATTCCTCGATTTGCGTGCAACACCGTAAAATTTACTTCTAGCTACCAATTTGACTTAAGGGCATGAAAAAATTCTATATTTTTCCTTGATACTCCAATCCTTTTCCGTTCCTCCAAATTCTTCCCAGATTTTCAGTAATTAAATTTCTAAGAAAATATTTTTTGTGGCTTTTGGGCACTGTTGTTCTTTATACTTTGAAACTGCCCACACCGAACACTAGGTAATAATTTTATTAATTACTTTATGACCCAACTAAACTTTTCTCAGTTCAGATCTCCGGCAATTGAGAACTCCTGCTACCTCAAATAATTAGTCCTCAGTCGTCCTTAACTCTAAAATCCTTTAATTAAATACCACTACCTTCTTATTTCTTCCTTAATTACCAAAATGCCATCACTTTTTCTACTCTTTCATAATTCCAACTTTACCCTTGGTTGACTTTTGACATTTTGGCCAACTTTGACTTCCTAGTCAACTTTGACTTTTCGGTTGACTTTGACTTTTTAGTTGACTTTTGACCAAATTACAATATGCCCTTATCATTTGATGACATTTTATGCCCTTATCATTTGATGACATTTTATGCCCTAGGTCTTTTAATTAAAATGACCATTTTACCCATATTGCATAGGCCAAATGACCATTTAACCCTTAGTTATTTTTTTACTTGGAATCCTCAAGACTGGGGACTTGGTTAATTATGATCTTTTTTCCTTTAGGCATTTTCCACTATATTTTTCCTTATTTATGGGCCTTATAATATTGCATAATTTATGTGTCTAGCCTTTAATCCTAGTTACAAAAATGAGAATATTACAATAAGAGATAGCAACAAAGATTTCATTGAATAGGTAGAAATGAGACTTTACACTACCAAGTCAAACACAAAACAACGCAATACACAAATAATCTAAGTTTGGCACGACCATGACCAAGTATTTAAGTTCGAATCACTAGTCCTAACTCAGAAACTAAGCAATCCAATATAAAAATACAGATTAAACTACTACTCTCCTTTTTGAGCCCTTGAACTCAAGCTGTCTTCATCTCCAAGAGGAAGAAGAGGTCTAGCTACTGATAATAACCAGCTCCACACTCATAATGGAAAGATGAGGATGCATAATGCTCTGGAAATGAATGAGGAAGATGGTGGGTAGGGTTTGGTGATGGATAAGAAGAGTAAGAGAGTAGAAAATGTAAATAAAAACCCAATCTTGGTGTGGCTGCCTCTCCCTCTGCCTTGAAGGAACATAAAAAATGATATTTTTTTTCATATTGTTCTAAATTATAGAAGATATTGTATATATAACATATATTTATACATAAATTTCTAGTATTTCTAGATTATATATATCTATTTATATTTATATATAATTAAATTACATTATTAAATTAGAATCTAAATATTACTATGAAAATTATATTAAAATTATTAAATTATAAATAGAAATTGAAAAATCAAAAATAAAAAAATATAAGAATAAAAAAATAGAAACAAAGCAAATCCTATTTTTTACAAAATAGGATTTTCGGGATAAGGAATAAACAAACTATGGATAAATCTAAGCGACACTTTCTTAAATCCAAGCGATCTTTTCGAAGATGTTTGCCCCCAATCCAATCGAGGATCGAATTGATTATAAAAAACATGAGTTTAATTAGTCGATTTATCAGTGAACAGGGAAAAATATTATCTCGACGAGTGAATAGATTGACCTAAAAACAATAACGATTAATTACGATTGCTATAAAAGAAGCTCGTATTTTATCTCTCAACACACCTTAGAGCAAAAATGCAGTTCAAAACCTCCTAAAATCAATGTTCTTTAAGAAAACATTTAAGAAACCTAAAAAAATTTTCAAAGTTTAAGCAAAACGATCCAACATTGAACCATTCAAAAATTCCAATCGCATTTTGAAATTCAGAGTGAAGCTTGAAAAATCCGGAATCTCCCCATACTTAAATCAAGCATTTACCTCAATGATTAAAGGAAAGGAATCAGCGTAGAATTCACAAGCAATATCGCAAGATCATGCACGAACACAATTGAAAACGGAAAAAAATAAAGGAACATATATATACCTATACAGAAAAGTTCTCAAAATCTGTCCAATGCAGCTATTCAAAATAGAAATAGAAGAGAAACAAAAGCAAACAAAAACAAAAGAAAACAACAACACTAGGCCTGCATAGCCGAATCACCCTATGAATCTACTTCAGCAGTGGTCTCCTCCTCATCACCCCCTAGTCGTTTTGCCTCCTCCCACAGATAGATCGGCCTCGGAAAGTCTAGCACTGCTAAAATCATCCTCCTCAGGAGGCAACTGGAAGTGTAAGTTCTGAACTATAAGAGTGTCCATCATGCGACAGTACCTCCTATCCTGTTCAAGCTGGCTAAGAATAGTGATCCTGAACTGCTGAAACTCATCAGCTAGGTCCTAAAGGGTAGAAGGGACTGGCGGTGCTCTGGGAGCATCAGGCACCTGGGGCACTGAGGCCTCCTGATCATCAGCTCCAAGCTCATCAATTTCAATAAAAGGCTCAGGCTAAAAAAGGGCTGGAGTTCATTGGATACGCTCATAAGTAAAGGTAGGGACTAGAGCAAATGGGTGATCCTCGGGGTACTCGATAACCTCCACCTCTGTGAACATATCGGAAATGAGATGAGGGAAGATGATGTTTGTAACACACCTTAACCTTGCCTATAGCTTCATTTTATATTGATTTGGAACCAAAGGGAAGCCTCAGATTACATAAAAAGTCCAAAAGATTCAAAATGGAAACTTTCAACTTTTGAAAGTTACTATTCACAGTATTTCAGACCAATTTTGAAAATTCATAACTAATTCTAGAAAAATCTAAATTGAGTGGTTCCAGTTTCTATTTAAAGCTCATAATTTTCTCTATAAGATAAAAATACTCATTGGGTCATTAAATTGCCTAATTGATACGGTTTAATGCATAAAAATGTACTGTTCAATTGGTAATTTTTCAATTTTTCCAGGTTTTTCAGTGATTTTCTTCAAACTTCGGAACATCATAACTTTACGTACAAAACTCCAAATCCAGTGTCCTTTAGCTTGTTTTAAATCTTGGAATGTGAATTAGTTTTCTGGAAAATTTCAACTCATTTGGGGTCCATTTGTTCAGATTCACGTCAGGTTAAAGTAAGGGGTTTGGCCAACTTCACTTTTGACAATTAGTCAAACTCGTCATTTTGAAACATCATAATTTGAAACCCTAACTTCTAAAACTCTTTTAATCATGATTAATCATGCAAATGGGAGTCCTCTAGGCAGACATTAATCACCACATGACAATCAAACATTCATAGGTTTATGCTACATATTACACAACATGTCTAAGTTCCAAAATAACATAAACTTTACAACACAAATCCATATGCATAAACATATGAAATCCTTGCTTCAAACATCATACATCTTCCCCTTACCCTTTGAAGAGCTTGTACCTAAAAGTGGTTAGTGGGGGAGAATGAAATTTTTGAAATCTCAATAGCAAAGTTTACTAACATACATAGAAAAATTGCATGACATATCTCAAGTTCAAGTAGAAATGTGTAACAAGAACATATTAATGCATATGGCCATAGCATAACATCACTGATAAACACATTTCAACAATGTAATAATCATCATCAAGTCATGCACATTCTCAAGATCATGTCACAATATTGTTAGATAGAGTTAGAAAACTTTGCTACCTTTACTCCTTAATTTGGATGCTCTCTTGTTCACTTTGGGAATAATTTTCTTGCATCAAACTTTTGCCTACACAATTGACACCATTATGACCATCAAACACAAGCCATTTCCAAGGCAAATAATAATGTAATTCTACCTTAATCACCCCCTTAAACTTAATAAACCTTAAAACCTTAAACTTGTCTTTAAAACTTTCTAATGCTTCCCTAAACTTGTGGTCACTTTTACCCTACACAAAAACTCATTTTGAACCCATTGGAAGAAAGAAAATCATCAAAAGAGCATTCTTTCCCCATGAACTAGCACAGGCCAAGACACTTCCTAAAATCATCAACATGAATTTTTTCCAACTTCTAACACGTATACCATCATATTCTTGATTTCAAACTCATATTCATGGATGGTATAGCTTGATTTTAACTCTCCCATATCAAATAAAAATTTGGGCAGCACCTCCCCTAAAAGTTCATCATTCCCAAATTTTACAGAATTCAAAAACAAGCACAACCAACCACAATATATATATATCAAAAGGCTCCTTACAACACAAGGAGACTTTTGCAACCAATCAATGGCTCTAAATCCCTCTCTTTCTCACTTTTCCTCTCAAGAACCCTAAGCATGAAACTTGGGAAAGAGAGACCAAATCAAAATTCTAATCCATGGAAGTGGTAGAGGAGAGCATAAGGAAGAGATTTATGTATAGTTTCATGTGTCTTCATCTCTTACCTTTGAGATTCATCAAGCTTTTCCTCTTCTTTCTCAAAGGAAATGGCGTCTCCTCCTCTCTCTTTTTTCGTTGGAATGAGTCGGCCAAAGTGATGGAAGAGGAGGGAAAATTTGTGTTTTTAAAAATTCACTCATAAAGATTAAGGGCTAAGATGAAATCTTAATTGCTAAGCTTAATCTAAGGGTTGAAATTAAGCCACCTACATGACATTTGCTTGCTTCTCATTGGCTCCTCAAAAGTTTTTCATGATTGCTGTAACTAAATGGGTAAAACTCTGGTTGGTTTAACCAAATTGGATCCCATTCGGTTACTTTTACTGATTACATTTTTTACCGGTAAACATAACTTTATTCCGGTAAATCTTTTTGTACTTTTCTGGAGACATTTTATTCCTCTTTTAATCTCCATATTTTCCTCTTGAATATGGAAAATTTATTATCCCCAAAATATCCCTTGATTTTTCTCAAATTTTACAGGATTATTTTATCCTGTTCAAAACCCCCTGAAAACAAACAATCAGAGGGCAAAATACTTTTAGGGCCTTGAAAATTTCTACATTATTCACTGATTTTCTAGCCCTTTTTTATTTTCCCAAAATGCCCTCTAGATTTTCTAAAATTAATTTTTGAAATAAATTATATTTTGAGGATTTTCAAGTCTTTTTCCCGATTTTCGGGAAAATCGCCTTAATCGTATACTAGGCAATAATTTTATTAAATACTATAAAATTCACTGAATTTTTCCATATTTTTATCTCAAATTTTTAAGAGCTCCTGATACCTTAAATAATTATTTTTCCCCTTTTTTCCTTCAAAATTATATAGACATGAATCCAGTCCGAATCAGGAAAATCTGTGATTCACGGTTGTGATCAGTGAGTGAAGCTCTGTCTATTGGGCATCTGTAAATTTTTTGCCAACAGTTGAATTTTGACTTTGACTTTGTCAAATGACCAAAATGCCCTTCCACTTTCTCATATTTACCATTTTACCCTTACTTTCTCTAATTTTCCAAAATTCCCATTTTACCCTTACTTTTAAAGTTGAAAGACCTTGATGCCCTTGGTCTTTTGTTAAATGACATATAGGTCCCTTTCCAGAAGGTTAGCCATCCTCACATTACTCCAGGATGAGCACGCTTAACTTTGAAGTTCCAACGGGATTTCATCCCCTAGGCCAAATCTGACTTTGTGACTTCCGGCCCATAACTTTTTTCTCTTTAAGTAATGTCTATCTCTGAGTTCTAATTCATTTCATAACTACCAAATTAGCATTTAATTCAGCTAGCAGAAAAATCATGGATATTACATTTCTACCCCACTAAAAATAAATTTCGTCCTTGAAATTTGCGTACCTTATGAAAATAGCTGTGGATATCTGGTTCTCATGTCCTCTTCAGTTTCCTAGGTAGCTTCCTCATCTGCTGACCCTTGCCATATGACTTTGACTATAGGAATACTTTTTTCTGGAGCTGCTTCACCTTCCAGTCAATTATACAAGATGGTCCTATTCCATATGACAAATTATCTTGCAATGAAATATTTTCATATTCTATAACATGTGCTGGGTCAAGATTATATTTCTTTAACTGGGAAACATGGAAGACATTATGAATCAGACTCAGGTTTGGGGGTAATGCTAATCGATATGCTACTGGTCCAACTCTGTCTAGAATTTAGAGTGGTCCAATGTACTTTGGACTAAGCTTTTTCATCTTCCTTATGCTACTGGTCCGAGTCTATCTAGATCTTTTTGGATCTCTGGAACCATGGTGGCAAGCATCATTAATCCTACATCCCACAAAGTCATCCTTATGCTTTGTGTAAGTATCTCTCTGAGCTTTGGGAACATTAGTTGTAGGCTTGTTAGGAATTTGTTAATTGAGGATGTAAGCTTTTCTTTCGTGTTTGATAACAATACTCAAATTCTTGAACCAGTTAAGAAAGTTTGCCCTATTGAGTTTGTCCGTCTCAAGGATTGTTGGCAGTGATAGTGTAGCATTATTACTATTATGCATGATTCTACAGTTTTAAATATGCAAAGTATATCAGTAATCTCCCACTAAATCAACAACCCTCGATAAGATTAGTGGGCTAAGACCCATATTGTTAGTGTAGGATTTGACCAAGGGGGTGAATTGGTCACAATTGAAAATTAAAACATAAATCACAGAAATAAAACGAAGTCACCGAGAGTTTAGAGAAGTAATGGACACGGCGATTTATCCTGATTCGGTCCTCTCTAACTTACGTCCAGTCCTCAGAGCTCCTCTGAGATTTACAATGCACTAAACACAAACAATCAGGCTTCACAATCCTTTATAATTAAGGAGTTACACTCCCCCTTACTATTCACAAGATAACAGAGACCTTCACTCTCTGTTTTTCGACAACCTCACAGCCCAATAAACTCAAAGCCCCAACTTTGAGTTTCTCAACGTATACAAGAATGAATCACAAGTTTAAACTCTCAAAAGAGTATATATGCTAAACACTGAGGCTCACAGAACAATATTGAATGTTTACAGAAGGCAAGAGACAGAGGGCATATGAATAGAAGCGTTGTTGATCGTCATCTATTTTCGTCTTCAATGCTTCTCTGTTTATAGATGCAGTCTTTTAAGTTGTCCATTAGAGAAGGCCATCTGTTACTTAGATTGAGTAGCCGTTGTCTCTGGTTAGTGTGAGCATTAAATGCAACAATAAATGTATTCCTTCTACATAGGCAAAAATTGTAAAAATTCTGATTGCTTCTCGTTGTCGGAGATCTTCAACAGGTGAGACTTTTCTTGTTTCATAGGTTAGTGAACGAGCATTTATGGTGGCAGGTAGGTTTTAAAAATCTTTAACAGGAATAAGGAAGGATTTGGTAAAAGTGAAGCTTTGTGTCAGACGCTGTTTGCCAGATAAAGTTATAACTCGGGTTGAGGAAAAACATGACTCGAGTTCTATCTCACAGATTTATAGCTATTTGAAATGTTATGTTATAGAACTTCAAGTTTTCAAAAATGCCTAACTCAGGTTAAGAAAACTTTTATTTGGAAACTCGAGTTAACAATGCAAGTTAAGAAATTATGTTTTGAAACTTGAGTTTTGAAAAGAGAGTAACTCAAGTCATTAAAACTTTAATGCAATAACTCAAGTTTATGTTGGAAGTTATTGTAAAATCATTGGTAGAACTCGAGTTATAAGTTTTTGGAACTTGAGTTTCAGTGAAGTAAAAAACTTCCTCAGCGGTTCAAGAGTGCGAAACTCAAGTTTTGGATACCTGGAACTAGAGTTGTCACAACTTGAAGCTGGGAACTCGAGTTGTTGAAAGTTCTAAGTAACTCGAGTTGCTGAAATCCCAAACTCGAGTTTTACTACATGAATTTTCTTGAAAAAAGATTTTTAGTCATGCAACTTGAGTTGTAAGAAGGCTATGACTTGAGTCATCCCAACTTGAAGCTAAAAACTCGAGTTGTTGATGAAAGTTCTAAGTGACTCGAGTTACTTGACCTCCAAACTCGAGTTTTTGCACATGAAGTTCCTTGGACAGAAGACTTGAGGCATGCAACTCGAGTTCTGCAAAGGGTGTAACTCGAGTTATCACAACTTGAAGTTGGAAACTCGAGTTATACTTGAAAGTTTTCAAAAACATAGGCATAGAACTCGAGTTGTGGATCACCAAATTCAAGTTTTTTGAACTGTAAGACTTTTTTTCAAAAATTTCAAAAACCATTTTCAAATCCTACCAAGTAACCTTTGAATTAAAACTTTGTTATCATCAAAACAAGGTATCAACACATATTTCACTTAAATTTAACTCCCCTTTGGCAAGTCAATAAATTCAAGCTATTTAGGTAGGTAAACCTTTACCAATTACATTATACGTAACTCTTAGATTTTATGAGATTTGGTTATCATATGACCCAGCATGTTTAATCACATCTAATGCCTTGAGATCCAAAACCATTTTGATAATCTCAATTAAGTCAAGCCAATAATGAATTGTGTGAGTACCACTATTACTCACAATTGCCTTTCCAAGATAACTCAAATGCATCCACTTTGGTGGAACCTACAACTAAGCGATCGAGATTTTGACAATTATTCATTAATTGACGGCATTATGACTTAAAGATTGAATTATGAGTATTTTTTTAAATTAACTGGTTTATATGTATATAACGCAATTTGTATCTCATACAAATATATATACATATATATAATAATATGCATCGTATGATCTAATAATCATAAGAAGCATAAAATATTATATAATATGGTTCCCCTAACTTATATCATCTCAAATCCATGAAATGACCTCTATAATGAGAAGTGATTAAAGATTGAGAAAATTTACAACCCTTTGTAAATTTTTATCATCTCAAGCCCATGAAATAACCTCTATAATAAAATTAACTAATAAATGATTTAAGAATGAGATCCCATATATTATGAAAAGAAACAACATGAGAGATTATAACTCATACACTATGAGAGATAATTTCCCATGATCAAATGGTAATCCCCTAAACAAATTTAACCACATAATATATTCACGGTTAATTATGTAATTTATAATTCTTTCTGATATCGTTTATAATCTCTTCTTATACCATTTGTAATCCCTTCCTATACCATTTGTAATTCCAAACAAAATTAGACTCTGATGCCATTTAATAATTTCCCAGGGAGTCATATGGAATTAAGATGATATCCCAAACATTATGAAAAGTAATAATATGAGGGATCATAACTCATATACTATGAGAGATGATTTTCCATATAATATTTGAAGGCATCACCATTGCATATACTTCATATATCTAGAACTCATTTTAATATAAAAATAACAACTAAAGAGATAACAACTCATATATTTAGAACTCATCTTAATATCAAAGGTAACATGAGAGATTGTAATTTATATATCTCTCATGAATTTGACATACATCATATGTATAACAAACAAGAACATAATGCCGAAATTCATACTTTTCAAGAACACATATTATGTATGATGCTTTTCAAAGGAAAAAGGCACATCATACATCACATGTATACCCCAAATTCATACTTTTCAAGAACACATATTATATATCATGCCTTTTAAGAGAAAAAGGCATATCATACATCACATGTATGTCCCAAATTCATACTTTTCAAGAATGCATATTATATATCATGCTTTTCAAGAATTCTTTAAGAACACATATATCATCTATATATGATATTCTTAGTCATAACGCACATATGAATTCAAGAAAGCATACATCTCATGTTAATCACACAAACTCAATCTAACGCACAATTGACATGGCTCTGATCCACTATTAGGATTAGAACGTACACATAGCGGAATTTAAAATTTTCTAATCCCAAATATGAATCCGTTAAAGGCATTTAACCGAGGAGATGAACTCATGCCTTTTGCGTTTCGAGTTTGTTACTTCCTTTGTGTTTGGATCTCTTCAGATTTCATGACCTTTTGTGTTCTTTATTCCGATCACGAGGAGCAGATGTTTCTTTGATCGCCTCTCTCTACCGGTATCTACGCAAACAGTATCCAACAATGGTAGTGTGATAGCACCTTTTTTGGGTTCACTCACTCTCTCTAGGGTTTTTGGCTCAAGAACAAATTCAAATTCATAATGGGATATGTCTTCTATTCACGAGCTCCCATATTTATAAAACTCATAAAGAGCTTCTAAAATCTTCGATTAACCTTTAATTAATCTTTAAAATTCAAATTCGGGTGACTTTTGACTAAGTCAAAGCTTAATGACTTTCATGCAGGAATCCATGATGATCTAAGGTCAAAGGGCATTATGACGCGATTATATATGAGATAAACTAATGACTTAATCCATGCAACTTTCTCATAGCAGGTTGATCCAGCAACTTGTACTCTTACAAATGCCTATGACTTTGACTTGCATCTCCATATTTTATCAAAGTCATATTGGTCTTACTTTATCTTTGTTCCCACACAAATGACCGACCAAGGACATTTAGGACAATATTCATAACTTGCCCATATATGCAATTATCATAATAAACATGCAAAAGTTATCATAATTAAATGGAGAAAATATTAAAATGAATAATGTGCGAAGTACAATGAGCCAAGGCACAATTCCAACAAATCCAACCACCAACGATAACAATAACACCACTTTGAGTTATTATTCACTTTCTCTCACTAGAAGCTCTAGTTCTTGAGCTTTCATTTTCAAGAACACCAAATAAAGAAGAGTTTGTGAGATTAATGGTTGTCTTTATGCTAGAATCTTAAAGAATTGGAAGATTTTCACTACAAACTTACCAATTTTCCTTGTTCTCTCTCTTCTCCTCCTCCTCTCTTGTGTGCATGACCTCCCCCTCCCTTTCTCTTGTATTTTGGCTGACTTTCAAACCTCTTAGATGGTCTTGCAACATAAAAATAGAGACCAAGTTGTGGGGCCAAACTTTTATTTAATAAAATAACATTCTAGTGATAATTTGTACCACATGGAGATAAAAATTTCTTACTTTTACTCTTTAAACAAGATGACGACATGTGGATCTTTATAGGCCCTTTATTCTTCTTTTCCAAAATTTAATTACTTTAACTACTTGGTGCCTAATGTTATCAGTAAATCTTTTTCCAGAAATGCTTTTCGGGGATTCTCTGATCACCTGATTGGTGTATAACCATTAAAGATTTCCATTTATTAAGAGGTGATTCTCTAATTTCTCTTAACTTTAAACTCTTTTCAAAAATGCTTTTTTGCAATTTCTTGTAAAAAAACTATTTATGAGGTTTACTGTCATTTCATTTTCATAAGATAATCTACTTCTAATCTTGACATGAAATCATTTTTAGAAATTCATATAATTCTTAAACTATTTTCCCCCACCTCTTAAATAACTATAAGAGGCATCTTTGTATTTTAAAAGTTATATTTGGCTAAAAATCCCTTAATAAGCTAAATATTAAGTAATTCTAAAAATTCCTTTAAGGTCATTTCTGCTTCTTTAACCTCGATTCTGCCTCAAATATTTTTATGGGAATTTTTTTCTTCATTTTTGTGTTTCTAGGGTAATTTTCTGATATTCTAATAAAAATTACCAAATTGCACTCAGTTACCTGAACTTTTTAGAAATTGCACTTCTGCCATAGGTTAAGGTTGTAAGTACATATGATATCCTTAGGATTTTTACTAATTTATTTGACCTCTAACTGATCTTTGTTTACACGTTTGCCTCATTTTCTTGATACATGAAATCCAGATATTATACAAATAACCTTTTAAACCCAAACCACACCATTTTTTACAATTTGTTTTTCTTTTTGAAATGTTGAAAATACGTTATTTTGGTGGGAGGGAGGTTGCTTTAACTAGCAACCGGGTTGAGTTGACCCAACATGTGAACTGGATTGGGTCCGTCAAACTCAGCAACTTCTCTCCTCCGTAGTTTTGTCTTCCAACCTCCGTTTTATGGACTCCTGGTGTCGTTTTCTTTTATTTTTCAAGATATAGATAATGGGACCAATTTAGTATGTTAATCAAATGATTTCTCACAATCCAATCTCAAAAAAACAAATCTCTTGCCCATATGCATATCTCGTTGTTCTTTCACAGTATCCTCTTTGTTATTATTTCATATGTTTGTGTTCTTTGTCTAACCCCTCGTGTTACTATACAATTTTATGACATTCTTCCAACCAAATACATTTCATAACCGAATTCAAAAAAAAAAAAAAAAGGTCCCAGACTCTACAGTTACGGCAATTTTCATGATTCCAAAAGTAAAAGTTTGGCAAAGATAAACAGAGCGATAAGCAATCATAGGAGTAAGGTAAAACTAATAATTAATATGGCCATGAACAAGCTCCATAATGAAATTAGTAGAGGAAGATGAAACAAAAAATTATGTATATATGGCCTCAAGAACAAGCCTACACTCAGATGCCATGATATAAACAATGCCAATGGCCAATATAAATCTTTTTTTTTTTTTTGCCAACCAATGGCCAATATAAATTAATTCATGGCTCCTGCTTACATATGGAAAGTACCCATGAGTTTTAAACTGGGGTTTCTTCATTTTTGGCAGCTTCGTCGATTGCTATGTGCTGTCCACCCCATCTTTTTATGCGTTCACTTGATTGTAGAGCCTGAAGTAGTGCAATAGAAAACTTGTTATTTTTTAACACTTCAGTTATAACACTAACTACCACCCCCCCCCCAAAAGGTACAGTCATATATGTAATGGTTGGTGTAAATTTGTCCTACAAATTTTATGATCAATATTGTCCTTAATGTTATTTTAAAACCAATGTTATTTTTTTTTCCGTTTGAAAATTAACATTAATGGTTAAAAATTAATAGTGACTATTAACATTTTAACGCTAATAGACAATATTATTCCACTTTATAACTCTAAGAGCAACACTGTTTTTAATAAAACTTCCAAGGTAATATTGATCTTCATAAAAACTTTTAGAGCAATTTGCAGTTTAATCCTATATGTAAATATTTATTAACAGCAATTAGAGAGGGTAATGCGTGCCAACATGTGGGTTGCGGGTTGACATGCATCGGCCCATGGGTTGGGAGTAGCTCCTCCCCTGAACGGGCTGCTTTTCAGCAACTTGAGTTCACTTCGTGCAACCCGCCAAATATTTTAAAAATACAATAAAATTCTATTTTATTTTTGTTGCCCAATTCTTTACCCATAAAACTGCATAACAACATGATTCTCTTCTTACCAAGAAATTTTCAAAAATGACATTTTCAAGTTTTCCAAAAAAATATAAGTACTAATGTTTTGTTATAATTTTAAATATAGTATTATAGAAAGTTGATATGAAAAAATAAAATATTTTCTACTATTTTTTTAATATATTAGGTGTTGTTCACCATATTTTGTAAAAAAATATTGAGATGAAGAAAGGTAAAAATATAAGATATATTATTTTTAAATTTTTTTAAAACGGGTCAGGATTGACATGCCCGGTCTAACAGCAATTGTTTAAGAGCATCACGTAATTACCTCCTTATTCCAATTGGTCTTGTAGAGAATAAACAAGAGGATCCCGGTTTGCAGCGCTATTCCAAGTATCATACCGCCCCAAAGTCCCTGAACATCAATCAATCAAACAATTAATTGGAAAAAATTAAATGGGAAAACTACTTGAAGGTCTTCGGTTCTGCGTAGAAAATGGTGTGTTCAATGGAACCAGGGAAAAAAAAACAAAAGGAAAGAAAGTAAATGACAATCAGGACCAAAAGGTTTAATTTATTAACATTTAGATCCCGAGAAATTGTTGTAAAAATGAGTTAAAACATGGGAGTCTGGGTTACAAATTTTTAGGAATAAGCTATGAGAATCATTTAAATGTCTTATTTACGATTGTGATTCCTATATTGACAAAAGATTGAATCAATATTTATATTATAACTAATCTTCTAGTAAAATTGACCTAACTATGAGTCCCTCTTATCTTAATGTTAAGAAGATAAATAATTAATTTGTAAAGATTAAAAAAATTGGTCATTTGAAAAAAATGTGTTAATTTTCTCAAGATATCCTCTTCAATTATATGCATTAAAACCAAGGTAAATGTATAAAATGAAACGTCATTACGAATAGTGTGAATCCCACTATAACAAGTAACAGCTGTTAGATCATTTTAATGGATACAAAATTTTCTCTCGTATTTTAAAGTCCGTGTCATTGTATGTTATTTTGAACCTCTAAAAAAATATATGGTATCTTACAAACTTTAGATAAAGATTTATTGGTGATATTTTCAACTTTACCGTTGAAACAATTATAGAAGAAAATCATCTTTATAGGGATAGTTTAAAAGAAGATTATAAGATTCAAAGACTAAGATAAATTAGATTGACATCTTAGATTTAAAAATAAAATAAACCATTTATCTATAACTATCGGAGAAAGTATTAAGGTTTAGGAAAGTGTATCATCATCTCCCACAAAAAATTACCTTAACTCCCCAATTCGCCTTGTATCCAAGGAGATATCCCAAAGGAAGCCCAAAAAGGTAATAACAGCCCACATTGATATAAGCTACTAGTGTCTGCCATCCTGCTCCCACAGCGACCCCTGCAATAAGAATGATTCCAAACACTTGAAGAATATAACTTGTACAGATGAGACAGAAATAAGTAATGATCATTTTTTATAACCATCATCGAACCTGAGATCACTGGTTGAACACTATTAAGAACCATAGTTATGGCAAGCAAGTAGGCAAGGCTAGAAACAGCTTCCTGCAGAACCTTGTTTGTGGTGAAAACGAATGCTATGTACTTTCTAGCTATCAATATAACGGCAAGGAAAAAAATTCCAAGCATGAAAGCTTCTGACACAGTCACATAGACTGAGTATTTTGCTGCTCTGGGGTGCCCCATCCCAAGTTCATTTGAAACTCTCACACTGTAAATTGAACAAATTACAAAGAACTAGTTTAATGATGACAAGATTGTATTGAACTTGCTCACATATGGTTGTATTCAATGCGATCAAGTAGAAGAATAGACGTTTCTTATGGACTAACTAATGAATTTAATCAAATCTACTTTTTGCAGATTAGCACTCAAAGCCTATTATATGAAAACAAAGCCCATGAGCTTTTATATAAAATGCAACCAACGCCTAGTAATATTAGAATGTGCAAAAATACTTATAAACATGTAAAATGGGAGAAAAGTGCAAGATATTTAAATATAACATAAAAGCATCACTTATTGTAGACAGACTCGTACTATTTTTAACGGTCATGACATTCATTTTTGATTCAATTTTGAATGTCGGAGTATTTTTACACCTTAAAAAAATATATGCTGCGTTTGGTACATTGGAAAGGAAGGCATGGAATTGGAATTGAGGTAGGAAGTGGAAATGAGGCTGTTTGGTGCCATGGAACTCACTTCTCCATAGAACTCACTTACATAAAAAATGATAGAAGTGGGTTTCATCAGCCCCTTAGAAACTGGGTTCCAGTTCCTAAGAATTGCTGGCTGCCCAAGCACAGCGGCGGCGTTGGTTAATCCAGTGAGCATGGTGTTGGTGACGGCGACGGCGACGGCATGGAAGTTGACGATGAGTGTCTATGGGCGGGGTCCATCTGCCTGGAAGCCAAGGCCTGCCTCTCAAGCTTTTCCTCTGCCCCTATTTTCTGCAACTTCCATGGCGGGTGCGATGAAGGTGGATAAGATTCGGCAGATTGTCCAACGGCTCAGCCTTATGTCGATGTGAAGGAGATGTCTCAGCCTCTGATGACCTCCCCTCCCCTCGTCCGAATCTCACTCCCATCCCCTTCGTCACACTCCCTCTGGTTTTGTTGCCGTCTACATTAGACCCGAAAGCAATCGTTTCGTCATCCACACTCATGGTGGTTTGGTTCTCCCCTGCGATGTCTCTTTCTTCATCCAAATCATTCATTGTTGATTCTGGATCTGAGTTTTACCTCTCATGCCTGTCCTTCGCTTCTTTGTCCTTCTCTTCAACTATGGTTGCGGCTGGATGAACAGTGCTTCTCCGGCTTCGTTGCTACTCTTCTCCGTAGATTGCTCTGGTTGATGCCGAAGGTCAGGATGGTAGTCGGAATTTCTGCTGAAAGCTTCTTCTCCGTCAACAGTGACTATGCTGAAAGCTTCTTCTCTGTGAACTTCAGATCTAAAAGCGTCGTTGAGCTCCTCAGTTCTTTTTTTTTTTTTAATTTTTATAAGGATACATTAGTCTTTTTGCCTTATAAATATAAATATTCAATTAAAATAATACCTTACTTCTTCCAACATACCAAACATACTTTTAATCTCAATTCCACTTCCAGTTCCACTTCCAATTTCACTTCCAGTTCTATCAAAATCAATTCTGTGTACCAAACGAGGCATTAGATGTTCACAGGACAAGATATGAACAAGATAGACTTGTTCTTTGTCCCATCCCAAAAGCGCATAGAACAAATATTTCCTATGTCTTGTCACGTTGCCGGTCAATCAAGACGTCCCATTCATTTTCTAAAACATACTAATTGGTTTTTTCTCTTTTCTAAACACTGGAGATAGATAATTTAAAATATGTAATACCAACATGTAATCATCTTATTTTATCATTTTTACAACTAAAGCATACTAAAAAAAATAAGAAACAATTAAAACTTAAACCTGATAAGAGCCATGATCATAGATTGGGGAAAAAAACTTAAACCTTATAAGAGCGATGATCATAAATTAAAAAATAAAAACTTATACTCGATTGTAATGTAGAAAATAAAAAAACTAAAACTTCAAGGGGAAAACATCTTGAATTTAAAAGCTTATAGGCATTTTTGTACTTTAACCTAACAAACAAAAACATGGGTAAATGTATGCAGTATACACCTTGATTGAATGGAGTTAACATGCGCGCAAAAGAAAACTAGTAGCTTCTTATGGTTGTTTTTCCATGCGATAAGTAGAAGAATAGACGTTTCTTATGAACAAACTATTGAATTAAAGGAAGTTTACTTAAT
This sequence comes from Vachellia pachyceras, assembly GCA_025593235.1. NCBI lineage: Eukaryota > Viridiplantae > Streptophyta > Magnoliopsida > Fabales > Fabaceae > Vachellia > Vachellia pachyceras. The sequence continues at coordinate 29,212 of JANTPZ010115672.1, forward strand.
CAATTCTTGCACCTTTAATGCTTATGATGAGGGCAATAATGATGTGAAAAGTACACACGCATGTATCTGATTTTGTGTAGCTGGTTTTCGCGTTGAGATAGTGGTACCATTGAAAAGTAGTTGTGAAATGGAACTGAGTAAAAAATTAGTAGTTTCATACCTAATTGCTGCATTGAGTCCAATAAATAGCATAGCCTCCCATCCATTGATGTACATGCTGAAACACATCTTGTTGTAAGCAACAGTGCAGCACTACTGGACTAAACAGAGTACATGTCATGCTATGCAACATGTACCATATCTCAGTTTATAGTGCATATTGCAATGTGACACGAAAATTAAGCTTTAAAAAAAAAAAAAACCAAAAGTGTCCAATGAATTTACCAAAAGATTCAGAATAAACCCAGAAGTATCCAATAATAAAACTTACCAAATAGAAAGGGAATCAACAGCAATGACTGCGTTCTCAAGGTGACCAGTGAGAATAGTGACAGCCATCAAATACCAAATCTCAAGGCAAAGCATCACAGCAGAAGAAAGGGACAACCTCACAAAAGCCCAAAGATCCTTAAAAGCCAAAATTGACAATCCATGCCACCCTTCCTTGCACCATCCAACAATATAAACAATCTGACACAAAGAAATCAACCAATTCGAGATATCGAAGGCGACGGCGGCCCCGGTGATTCCCCAATCGAGCACGTAAATGAAGAGCCAGAGCAACAGAACGTGAACGACCAGAGCCACTAACCCAATCCATGTCAGTACATAGACCTTGCTCTGAGCTTGCAGGAACTTCTGGGCAGGGAAAGTGAAGGCAAGAGAGAAAATGTATGGCAATGTAAGGAGGGTGAACTTGCCGGCGAGATCCGCGATTTCGTCTTCTTGGCCAAGAAGCTTTAGAATCGGAGAGGTGAAGATGTAAACTGGGGAGAGAATGATGCAAGATGTGAATAAGATGATGCATGAGCGTTGCATGTAGACTCCTAGCATGTGTACCTGCCCTGCTCCGAACGCTTGCCCACACAACGTTTCCAATGCACTTCCCATGCCAAACTACATGTTTTAGGCAAAGAAACATAAAAGAAATTAGGAACGATGATCAGAAGTCTTCTTTCTAACGCTTGATATGTTCTTTCAGCGAAGATAGTAGCATCTCAGTATCTTGTTTTAAATAAGTTAGTATTCTTATTTAGTTCAGTGGTTTTTGATAAACTTCTTCAGGTGTAGCAACTAAGACACGTCAATTTAAATTTTTGTTTTTAACAAAATACTTGGAAATTATTTGATAGAATAAAAACATGAATCCCTACCGAATAGTGGTTTCTAATGCCCTCTTTAATTTACTTCAAATTTTCTCAACTTTCCAAACGTTTTTTCTTATTTCTTTTCATAATTATGAGTGATATTTTGATATCTAATAGGTGAACAATAGTGAAGTTTTCAATTTTTAAAAGAAAATAATCTAAATTAAAAATAACTTACACTCCTAAAAAAATTGAAGACCAGACGATTTTTTTACTTATAAAATATAAATGTTACTCATCTTAGGCGGCATTCAATGATGAAAAGAAACTAAAAAACATTGGTGAAGTACGCAAAATTTTCAATGGAGGGCGTAAGAGAAGGGGATGAAAAACCCAAATCCCTAGCTTGCGCCAAGAAAATCCTGGGCAATGCCCTTTTTTTGAAAAATTTTGAAAGAAACAACCCTTGACAGGACAATTAATAGACTGAAAGCAGAGATTTCAAATATCTTGCAAGAGACAAAATCGTTTATCACGGCGAATCTTATCGTACAGTTAGAAACTGTAACATCCATAAGGATTGTCAGATTCAACTTTTAAGTTCAGCTAAATACGGGAGACAGAAATAAAAAAGAGTGGATGGATAAAGAGGGAACAAACGCAAGGAAAATTTCACCCCAGGAGGAATAGATGAATGTGCGAACCATGAAGCCGAAAACGAAGGTGGCAACGACGGAGAGGGAGATGGCGACGGCCGAAAGCTCCAGGTTTCCGATGTGGCCGGCGAAGACGGAGGTGACTGAGTTGATGCTGAACAGACAGAGAATGTTGACGGCAATGGGAGCAGCAATCTTCCATATTTTGACGCTTTCGATCCAAATTATCTTCTTCAACGCCTCATACCTTCTCACTGGAGTGTAATCGTCGTCCTCTGCCAACAGTTCAGTCTCACGGTTTAGCAGAGCCGTTGTTGTCTGTGTCGGAGCCTCCTCCATCTCGTTAGGTAGAAGAATGTTAGTTAGGCACAAGAGTTCGGTGTTCACTTGTAGCCAAATGAAAGCTTGTACGGACTGTTAGCTTGCCGCCAGACAATTGCCTTGGGCTCCTTTGTGATTTTAAATTCTTTCGGCAAATTATATATTTTATATCTTGGCTTTTTATTCATTTTTATAATAATGTATGAAATTAACGATGAATTAACTCAAAAACGAGCAAATAATTCTTACTTCTAGGTCATCACTCAACAGTTCAAACTTTATTATTATTATTATTATTATTATTATTATTATTATTATTATTATTATTATTATTATATCTATATTTGATTGTTCTTGACCCTAAAATAAGGATGCCTAATGTCACAAGTCCCACATCGGCGAGGTTCGGGAGGGTGCTGGGCTATAAAAAGCGGGACGCTGCGCACCCCTACGACACGTGTTTTGGGGGAGAGGGTAATGGTCCCGTGACAAGTGGTATCAGAGCCAGCCCTGAACCTTTCGACGCCGCACGCCGCACGCCCGCTGCACGCCCCTGTCGGCGGGGAGAGGGTAATGGGGAGAGGGTAACGGTGTGGTGGTCGTCCGCGGCGAGGTCGCTCGCGGATTGGCTGTGGGAGAATGTCACAAGTCCCACATCGGCGAGGTTCGGGAGGGTGCTGGGCTATAAAAAGCGGGACGCTGCGCACCCCTACGACACGTGTTTTGGGGGAGAGGGTAATGGTCCCGTGACACCGGGCTCGCGCCCCGGGTTTCGCGGCGACCGCCGCGCCCTCCTACTCATCGGGGCCTGGCCCTTGCCCCGACGGCCGGGTGTGGGTCGCGCGCTTCAGCGCCATCCATTTTCGGG
>JANTPZ010115674.1:0-15146 GCA_025593235.1 Vachellia pachyceras
GAGACAAGGTTGATGATAATTGTGTTTGTGTAGGTGATTCATGATGTAGATCTTCAGAAACTACCGGTCCGGTTTGCTATGGACAGAGCCGGGTTGGTTGGTGCGGATGGACCAACTCATTGTGGAGCATTTGATATCACTTACATGGCTTGCTTGCCCAATATGGTGGTGATGGCTCCATCTGATGAAGCAGAATTGATGCATATGGTTGCAACTGCGGCAGCCATTGATGACAGACCAAGCTGCTTCAGGTTTCCAAGAGGAAATGGTGTTGGAGCTGTTTTGCCTCCCAATAACAGAGGAATCCCACTGGAGGTCTGGTACACTAGTAACTCATTATAACGATAACAAGCAGAGGGAGAGCCCATACCAAAAAACTAACTATTATGAGAGATGACTCCTGAACCGACATACCATCCTTTTATATTAAGCTTTCTAATGTGGGACTCATAACAATGTCACCCCTTTAAGAGCCGACATCCACGGCAGCTCCACACCACAACACTTCACTCAATTTCCTGTCAATTAAAACCTTCTATGGGTAGCCCTTTCCATAAACATTAAGCTCTCAATGAAAGAGTTGTTGTGATTATCACAACCTCAAAGGGAGAGACTATCCTAAAAAACTAGCATATTAGGAGGAACATCCTCTTGAAGTTATAAACCACAATTCTTATGTGAGGTTTGGCATTTCACTATGCCTCTTACCTATCAGAACTCTCATGGGTAGCCCTCTCCCTTAACATTTGACTATCAATGAAAACATTTTGATGATTACAAGTCCAAAAGGAGAAACTATCCAAAAAAATTATTATACGAGGAAGAACCCTTAAACTTATAAACTCCAACTTTTATATGAGGCTCCTAGAAGTGACGTGGGACCTCAACACTCATACTCTCATCATAGTTCATTATAAGTGATGAATTATAACCTTTGTTTTTTATTTTTTTGGGGGTTATGCAGATCGGAAAAGGAAGAATACTGGTAGAAGGAACCAGAGTTGCAATTCTGGGATATGGATCAATGGTTCAACAATGCCTGCAGGCTGCAGAACTGCTGAAAACACAAGGTGTATCTGCCACAGTTGCTGACGCTAGGTTTTGCAGACCTCTTGACACTGATCTGATTAAGCGATTAGTGAAGGAACATGAAATTCTGTCAACAGTTGAAGAGGGCTCTATAGGAGGTTTTGGATCTCACGTTTCACATTACCTGAGCTTGGCTGGCTTACTAGATGGACCAATCAAGGTAATTAATTATAATATACTTCTTCCTCATGTTACTATAATCTCATATGTTTCCAGTCTAATTTATGTTTTTTAAACTTTGGTGGTTGTAGTTGAGAGCGATGGTGCTTCCTGACAGATACATCGATCATGGATCACCCCAAGACCAGATAGATGAAGCTGGCCTTTCATCAAAACATATAGCCACAACAATCTTATCTCTTCTGGAGAGGCCAAACGAAGCTCTTCTCTTAAAGTAAAAGGCACAGATACATCAATGGCTGATGTAATGAAGATAGGTTAACTGGATCCGCCATTGATGCACCTAAATAAGTTACAGAACAACGATCGATCATAAGCCAATGAAGGCACATCAGATTGGTTCTTCCTGAAGTACTCACCTGATGGGATTGAAAATGCAATAATAGTGTTTTACCTTTATTTGTTAACATCATTTGAACCGTTGTAATTAACAGTGCCATGAAAAATAAATGATCGTTCATTAAGTAATAATTAACAGCTATGTTTCGGTAAGCAACTAGCTAACAACGATGTTTTCCTTCTCTTCTTAGTCCTCCGCCACATAATTAATGAATCTTGTCATATCACCAAAAGCATTCAATTGGCGAAGCATCTTCGTGAACGAATAAATTAAAGAACTAAGAAAGATCTTACTCCAAAAAAGTCAAAAGATGAGACTTTGATTGAACTCTGGTTACTTCATAATTTCACACCTTTTCATTTGTTGTCATTCAGTAAATGATACGATCTACCCCTATTAATAGCGCAATTTAATGCATCCAATATGAATCATATATTATAGTATGACTAAAATAAGCATATAATCTTAAGACTAATGGGTAAAAAAATCTTCAACATTATTGATTCGGAAATTCACAAAAGGTTCATCATTCCCAATACATTAAAAATCTTGAACATTAATTACTTTGTAATAACAAGTCCCTGTTCTGGATTCCTGTGAGCTTTGAGATAATCAAGTAAAGTATTCATGTACTGATCCTGCGCACCTTTATTTACAAACACGTCCTTCATCTCTTTTATCTTTTCTCGGTAGACCCTTCCCTCAGGCTTCAGCATGACAAGTCTCAACGAGTCAGCAACACATTCACTGGTAAAGGAGCCGTCTCGCTCGTCCCTTGGAACCGAATATCCCAGTTTCTTCTCCTCCAAAAGCCTGGCATTCAACCCTTGATCCGCTAAGAACGTTAAAAGCACAAGCGGTTTCTCCTCCTGAACCGCCTCCACGACCGACGACCAACCGGAATGAGTCAATAATCCACCCACCGAGTCATGACTCAGGATCTTCAATTGTGGAGCCCAACCGGTGCAAAGCAACCCGCGATCTTTCGTTCTCTCTTCGAACCCTTCGGGCAACCTCAAAACCTCCGAGTCAGTTGGTCCCCTCCGGGTCCTCAGAACCCAGAAAAATGGTAGCTCCGACTTCTCTAGCCCAAGTGCTATCTCATCCACCTCTTCTTGACTCGGTTTCGCCTCGCTGCCAAACGCCACGTACACCACCGTACCTTTCTCTTTTGCGTCCAACCAGTCTTTTATCCGCCGCCACATGTTGTTGTCATCCTCGGCGTCGTCGCTTTTCTGGTTAGTAGTGGGAAGTTGACCCACTGGGAAGATCGGTTTCCCGTGGATGTCTTCAAGTACTTGAAGCCACTCGGGTTCCAATTCAGAGCAGCTCCGGATGACCACGATATCGCAGTTTTCAACACTGGCTCCGAAGCGATACATATCAGAAACGCCAGAGTTGTTATCTGTGATACCATCTGATATTCTCATGATCTCATAGTAACGCCAAGCCACGGTGGAAGGAAATGGGACCCAGGAGGGCTTGATGGTGTAGTCTTCAGGCTTCGTCCGAACCGGATCATGACCCATCAAAACCGGAGCTGGCCCAAGGAAACCAAGTGTCGCTGCATTAAATATACTGAAGTAGGCACTCTTAATCCCGATCTTGGAAGCGATGGATCCAACCCAATAAGGAACAAAATCGTAAAATATCCAATCGGGTTTGGATGATTCAAGGAAGCGAGTCAACGGTTGTTGCAAAGCATCGCAGGCTAATTTAAGGTACTGAACTAGGTTGTAGGGGACATCGGTGGTGGCTTCTGCGTCGTCTGGGAGATTGTGGACTTGAGGAAGAGGAAGCTGGATAAAATTGATATTAGAAGACAAATCTGGGGGCAGTTTGGGAAGACGATGGATGTTTCTTGGGGTGGATATGAAGGTGACGAAGTGACCCTTTTGAGATATGAGCTTGGCAAGCTCAAGGTTGGGGATGAGATGGCCAAAGGCCAGCCATGGGAACAGCACTATGTGAAGCTTCTCGTGGTCTCTGGACATGGCGATTGAACACAGTCACAAATAGTGAGCTGCACGTTTCTCCGGGTAGTTAAATGTGCTCCCTTAGTGTGTGTATATATTGACGAAACAGATCAATCGATCATGTTTTTAATTTTATAAACAGAATCAATATAATAATCTTAGGTCAATAAATCATATTGAATCATAGTGGTGCAACTGGTGACAATCAGATTTCCGTTTATTGTGTTATATATTAAGAATGGCCGGCCATTCTAGCACTCCCTCCAATACAGTATATGATACTATACATACGAAGTATAAAATAATGGACTGGTTAAAAACATAAGCACCTAATTCGACCAGTTGTACTGATTCCCTTTTGTTTCATTGTTTCTTGTTGGCTTCCGAGAGAAGAAAGCTTGTAAGAAATGTTTCTTTATTGGGAGCTAAACATTTATATATATTATGACTCCCATGATTGATACTTTGAGCAACATGGATCACCTTAGTAATATTGACACCCCATTCAAGATTCTTGTGGCAAAGGAAATGAAAGTAGCTATTCCATCTTTTTTTATTCATAGTCATATTTGCTATAATGTTGTAAAAGCACATCGCAAGTTAAAATAAATGATTTTCTTACCTACTTATTTCATAGATTATAAATCACATTAGAAAAGTAGTTTTAATTGCTAATCTAAACACATACGTCTTGATCAGGTTTTGGTTGGATGTATCTTTCTTCACTCTTCATAGCCGGTAGCTAGCTAAATATTATTTGTATTAAAAGACAGTTCACCCTATCTAGGGTTTCAAAGTCTACTCGGCTTGGAATCATTAGACAACATGGACCACCAAAGCAAAGCATTAGATGTATAGATCACTATTAGTATTATTGTAATGAAGTGGGGTCTTCTATTTTATTTTAATGAGATATAACAATAGACCCATGGCATGATGACTCCGTATCCATCCTGAGTGAGTTGGTGAGAGAGAGAGAGAGAGAGATGGGATTCTTATGAGTTATGATAGGGTTGCGACCTCAGGACCTCTGATCTTCCTATGTTTGCTACATTTTGGTTTCCCTTCAAGCAAATTTATCAATGGAATAATGACTATTAGGTCTCCTACTGGAAGGACTTGTTTACATCTAGGTTTCTTGGATTAAAGAAATATAATAGCAGTTAAATCTTAAGGGACTTTATTGAAATTTCAAATCAAAACAGAACTACAAGATCGTGCTTTAACTTCTTTGCATATCATTGAACCGTTGTAACTGGCAGTGCTATGAAAAATAAATGATCATTCAATAAGCAATAATTAACTCTGTTTTGGTAAGGACTAACGAGTAAGAATCCTAAACATTACTATTTTGTAATAACAAAACCATATTATGGGTTCCTGTGAGCTTCGGATTGAGATAATCTAGTACATTATTTAGATACTGATCCTGCCTATCTTTGTTTACAAACAAGTCCTTCATCTCTTTAATCTTTTCTCTGTAGACCCTTCCCTCAGGCTGCAACATCACAAGTCTCAATAAATCGGCCACAGATTCACCAGTGAACAAGCCCCCTCGCTCGTCCCTTGGAATCGAATATCCCATTGTCTTCTCCTCCAAAAGACTAATATTTAACCCTTGATCGACTAAGAAGGTTAAAAGCATGAGGGGCTTCTCCTCCTGAACTGCCTCCACAACCGATGACCAACCGGAATGAATGAGTGAAGAACCCACCAACCGAGTCATGACTCAAGATCTTCAATTGTGGAGCCCAACCGGCCCAAACCAACCCGCGATCTTTCGTTCTCTCTTCGAACCCTTTCGCCAACCTCAAAACCTCCGAGTCAGTTGGTCCCCTCCGCGTCCTCAGAACCCAGAAAAATGGCAGCTCCGACTTCTCTAGCCCAAGTGCTTGTTGAAGGTTAAAAGTATAACAAGTGAGTGAATACGTTCACAAATCACATTTTATTATTCTCGTATTTTGATATTTGTTATTTGTTATCATATTTTGAGTATGGTTTCATTGATAAAAGATTATTGGAATTATTTGACTTTCTCATTCATATTATGATGAGAAAGGTTTGAAGAATTTATTCAGTATTATTCATTTGTATCTAATTTTGTTTGAATTGAATATTTAAATGTGGAAGTCGAAAAAAGGACTTTATAGAATTTTAATTCATGCGTAGAGACAGCAAAAAGAAATAATATTTTCATGCTTTACGGATGCTAGAAAATGGTGTTGATATATACTGTGCATACTTGATAATGGTTTTGATGTATTATTTACAAACTTTCATGTTGAGATCCTTGTTACAAATTATTTTAAAATAGTTTTATTATTAAATGTAATTTGAAAGTTGATCCTATACATATTTAAAAATGTTTTTGAAATGACTACAGAAGGTTGGTTACTAACAGCAATACTCTTAATCATTAGAATAAAGCTATTCTTTACACCATGTTTTTTAATATATATATATATATATATTATATTAAATATAAGGATAATAGGGTGGTCCCCACTTTTTTCTTTCACTTCACATCTGTTCAATCAAGTTCACTCACCGAAGGATCAAGCTGTCGCACTCTTGTCAAGGGATTAGGCGAGCTCTTTCATTATCCTTCACTCCAGCGATCCAATGCAGGGATGCCGAGAAATTAGATATAAGGTTAAAAATAATTTTTACATATTCTAAGGTAAAATTTAAATTTTAGAGAATAGATTTTGAAAAATAATTTTTACAGATTTCTAGACAAGACCTAAATTTTGAAAAGTGATTTATGTTTGGGAAGTTATTAGCTTTTACGGATTCCGAGACAGAAAAGTGGGTAGGAAAGAGGAAAGTAGGAAAGAGAAAGAAAGAAAAAGTAGGAAAGATGAAAGATGAAAAAGTATGAAAGAGAAAACCTAGGTTTCAAACTGAGGTTTTGTAACCAAAATAGTTTTTGGGAAAAAATTTTGCTTGGACAAAACCTTGGTTTTGAGGTAAAATCTAGGTTTTGAAACCAAACCTAAATTCTAAAATTGATTGCCAAACAAATCCTATGACTATGGCAACAGGGATTAGGCGAGCCCTTCCATTCGGACATTGGGAGAAAATATTAAAAAAAGAATTAACCCGTCAACCCACAGTTTATATTGTTCGAGCTAGTGCAACCCAACATTTAGCGAGTTGTCAAATGACATTCCCGAACCCTTCTCAACCCGCGGGTTGACAGGCTCAACCCATAGGGACCCGTTTTACCAGTATTAAAAGTGACACAGGAGGGCCTGATGGTGTAGTCTTAGGGCTTCGTCCGAACCGGGTCGTGACCCATAAAAAACGGAGCTGGCCCAAGGAAACCAAGCGACGCTGCATCAAATGTACCTTGGTACGCGCTCATGATCCCGATCTTGGAAGCGATGGATCCAACGCCATAAGGACCGAAATCGTAGAATATCCAATCGCGTTTGGACGATTCAAGGAAGCTAATTTAAGGTACTGAACTAGGTTGTAGGCGACATCGGTGGTGGCTTCTGCGTCGTCTGGGAGATTGTGGACTGGAGGAAGAGAAAGCTGGAGAAAGTTGATGTTAGAGGACAAATCTGGGGGAAGTTTGGGAAGACGATCGATGTTTCTTGGGGTGGATAGGAAGGTAACGAAGTGACCCTTTTGAGCTATGAGCTTGGCAAGCTCAAGGTTGGGGATGAGGTGGCTAAAGGCCAGCCATGGGAACAGCACTATGTGAAGCTTCTCATGATCTCTGGACATGGCAATTGAACACAGTCACAAATAGTGAAGCTGCACTCTTGGGTTTCACGGGGCAAGTTGAATGTGCTCCCCTCAATATATATTCATGAAACAGAATCGAATCAATCAATGGATCATCTTTTAATTTCTATTTTATTCTATTTTATAAACATAATCGATCATCTTTTTTTCATAAATCATATATCGAATCCAAGTGGTGAGTACTTGGTGACTGAATCAGATTTCATGTGTATTTTATCATTAAGAATGGCCTGAAATTGGTCGTATTCCTTCCCATTATATACATGTCATTTCAAATTATTTCACTGGTTGACTAAAAGCAATTCTAATTAAATAATGCATCATCTTTGAAAGCGTACTCTCTCTAATAATAGAATAATGTAAAATATATTGGCTAAAACATCATCAGCACCTAATTTGATCCATAGTCCCGTGTCCCTCTGTTTCGTTGTTGATGGTTGACTTGGATTGGCTTGGCTTGCTAGAGAAAGTTTATGATAAAAGTTTCCTTGGGAACTAAAATTTTATGCTATGAAATGGTTTATTCGTGGACAACATTAGCAAAGCATTATATAGAGATCTCAATAGGGTTTGATCTAAGGGAATTAGTTAATTAATGCATCACAACTTAACAAATCAATGTTTGAATCTTCCATAAGAGATGTACTACTCACTTGAGTATCTAAAAGTATTTCGAGCATGATTATCTCCAGTAGATGAATATAAATTTTGAGTAAAAAATTATTAATTTTATAATGAAGTGGGGTTTTTTATTTTGTTTCAATAAGATAAAGTAGACCCATGAGGTATCCATCTTGGGTATAATGGATTAAATTCGTCTTAAGACTGCTCCCTTCCGTCTTGTGAATGTTCTTTGTTGATGAAGATGATTGCATGTTGCTTGTCAAAATGGCGGGATTCTTGTGATGGGCTTTGTGGCCTTTGATCTTCCCATGTTTGTTAGATTTTTCCCTTTAATAGCATCTGATCATCAGAGGAATAATGACAATTAATTAGGTGTCCTCTTTCAAGGACTTGTTTACATTTAGGTTTCTTAGATTTAAGAAATATACGCATCTGTATCTTATTGGACTTCAATGAAATTTAAAATCAAAATCCAATTTCAAAATTGCCCTTCCCCTCTTCTTCTACTGATAACTCCCGTTTTTCATAGAATTTAATATATAATTTGATATATTTGGGGAGTTATTATTGCGAAAATTAAATGGTTTATGAATGATTTTGATAAAATAGGAATTGCTCGCATGATTTTGAGATTTTATTGCAAATTTAATAATTTTAGAAATAATTAGGAATAAAGGAAAGAAGAAAATATTTTGGTTTTGATTATTTTATTCCTTCCTATTATTACTATTATTATTATTATTATTATTAATTCAGAGGTATGGCATCAATTCTGGGAGCTGAAGGGAATTGGAAATTGAAAGCATCAAACGGCACCGTTTTGTGGAGAGGAAGAAGCTGAAAGGCGAGAGCTGGAGACTGGTCGTGGCTGGAACCTGATAGGGCAGCAGAGCAGAAGAGCTACGAGCAACAGTTTTGGCGGCGCAAGAGAGCTGGAGACCGAGAAGCAGCTAAGTCACGGCACTGGTTTTGCGGGGGCTGCTAAGCTGAGAACGTGAGAGCATTTCGTGCGTGAGAGGAAGCTTGCACGGATTAGTTTTGTTGGCAGTGAGAGGAAACTAAGGCAGCGTTTGGTGCTTCCATTTCCTAAAATTCCTTTTTCCTCTCTTTGACTTAAATTCCTCAATGCTTTGCTCTTGTGTTTCAAATGTTTAGTGGCTAAGTCATTTATTCTAGGATTATTTGGAACCTTTGCATGGATTGAGATTGAATAATACTCTCTTTGGTGATTAGTGACAATTATATGTTAATTTTATCTTGTGCTTAATGTTTCTAATTGATTAGTCATCACTTATATTGATTTGTCCAATTAAATTAAGCTTGAGAGAGTTGATTTAATTGTAGGACTTAGATAAAATTATGCTAGACTTGAAATTTAAATAATTAAATGGATGGTTTATTAGTAACATAGAGATATAGTTATTAACCTAGCATTGTCATATTAAGGTTGTTGCTTAATGATTATTTTCTTTTAAATGTAGTAAGAGATTGTGCAGGTTAAAGGAGAATATTAATTTGGTTATGTCTTGAGAGAGCTTAATCAATTGCTTTTGAACCTTAGACAAACATATTATGTCATTTAATCACTAATAGAGTTCTATGCATTTAAATCTCATGAATTGCATTGGTGAAAAATAATCCTAGGCATCTCTCATTGTTGAAGTAAAGTTTTAGTGAAATTAGTAAACATTTAGGACCCCAATTATTCAATTGATTCCCTCAACCTAATTAATCACATAATTGCATTGATTATCTCGTTTATGCGTTAGTCCTCGTGGGAACGATATTTTTATACTACTTGCGATCCATACGTTTACGGTAAACTACAAGGTGAACATCTACACTGGTCCCCTCCCTCCACCATGGTTATTTTGGAAGCCTATGAATCTCGGGCTACGATTTTATGACATCTGGGAGTCCATTTTTGTCTTTGAGTTTTGTTGGGATGACTACAGTGTGTGCTGGTTTTAATTGGTTCGGTGGTTTTCGACAGTTTTTATGTCAAAAGGGCCTTAACTTTTATTTAAAGGGAATAGTTTCAATTTTTAGGTGTCCCAGGTGTTTAGGTCTATCTTTAGACCATCAACCATATTGAGATTTTTTGGGCTTTATCTTTGAGTTGTTGGGAATTTAAGGGTTTATAAAATGTCTCAAGATAGCTCAAATTTTCCCGATATCGTAAAATATTGCTACTATCTTATGGTAGTTTCACAACGAAGAGTGCCTACTTTTTTTATTGAAGACAACCAAAGCAACCTCTATAGTTCTCCTTAATTATAAGTCTATCTGAAATTGGAGGGATGCCAAAAGGATTACAGTTTTCACGATAGCTAGCTTTCAACAATAGGTTGCCTACTAATGCTTGAAGAAGCAGATGGTCACAAACAACTTCTTTATTTTCGTGCTACATTTCTGAAGTGGAGGATGTTTTTCATATGCTATGAGACTCTTCGTATAAGCTAGGCAACACTGATTAAAATTACTTAACCCTAGGTATCACTCTCAGTTCTTTGCTGCTTCGTTACATGTTTGGATGGCTAGTTAATCATAAGAGAGAGACGGGGAGAGATTAATTAGGATTCTTATTTGGGACCTTATAAAGGAATTTTTCATTTGTAAGCTATGGACATGAAGAAACCATTATATGTCTGATGATGTTGATTTTCAAAGCCTTTTGAACCTGCTTCTGTTATTCAACACAAGTAGAAAAACTTTGTACAAGTGCGTGATAATCCCTACATCTTTAACCATTTGGCACCCCCACCCTTTTCATTGGGTTAAATTGAATGTCGATGGAGCTCTGATCTCATCTAACAATAGACAGGTTGTGTTTACTTAAGATCACTATGGATGCGAGATAGCTTATTTAATTTTAGTCGTGCAAGTGCACTGCGTTTGAAGCAGATGAATGAGCTATTTTCAAAGGTCTTATGTCAGTTTGGGATTTAGGATTCAGGAAGGTTGTTCTTGAATCTAATGCTAAGACTCTGATTGATATGATAATGAACATAGACTACATGAGTACAGGCATATAAAGCTTGGTGTTTATTTAAATCCAGAGTATGATAATATTTAGTTTTTTTTACCAAAATGATGATATGTAGTTGAGATCTGCTATGACAGTATATATTCGTATATCAGAACAGACTTACTGATAGTTTAGTAAAAGATATGGTTTAACAAATTTTTCCTTGTTGAATGCATGTCTGTCTTATCTGCAGACCTTGGAGGCGAAAGAGTGTATAGGATTTAATTAAACCTAGTTTAATGATTAATGTTTTAAGAGCAGTAACGCTGGTTTGTACCAAAAAAATTTCTCTAGATTTTGTATTTATTTCGATCGCAAGGATTAAAATTTCAAATTATTTGCTGGGAACTCATTGTTGTAAATGTTATTTAATAAATCTTTAGATTCGTGAGCAATTAACTAAAATGGCACCCGATAATAATATTGCAAAATCCTTTAATTTTAAATCAACCTTCAGTTGTTCCTCTAAATTTAAAAAGTATATTTTTAGTTTTTAAAATTTTTGATTAAATTATGATGTTACTACTATATGTCTGTAACATTATTTAATACTCTTTCGTGCACTTTATTTTTTTTGTACAAATTTGTATACTTTTCTACTTTGTATTAAGTGTTTTTTTCTTGTTTTAATTTTCCTGGACTTCTGTTTTTTTTTATAATAATGATAGTCTGCTCAAAAAAGTCTAAAACAGATCCAATAATCAAAATAAAACCTAAAATCCGAATCAAAATAATTCGATTATTTCAATTGGGTTAATTTTTTTTATTTGGTTTCATTTCACTTTTGGTTTTACAAGAATTTCGTTTCATGCATACCACGGCATGATGTATTTCAATAGAAGAGACAATGACAAGAAAGGAAAAGAAGAGAGAAAAAGATGAGAGGCAAGTGCTGATAGTTCCGTTACCGGCGCAAGGAAATGTCGACCCCATGCTCCAAGTGGCCGACTTCTCCCACTTTCCGACGTCCACGTCACCTTTCTCAACACCCACCATATTCACCGCCGCTTCCTCCATTTCGCCGCCGACATCGAAGCTCGCAATCGCATTCTTCATTTCGAGACCTTCGCCAACAGAGTTCCTGATGACCACATACACGCGATGACGAGTTCTTCAATAGTGTCAAGTTTCATGGAGCCCTCAAGCTCAGGGAGTTATGCTCGGAGGAGCAACCAGGAAAACCTAGGATCACTTGCATCATTGGGGATGGCATCTTCGGAGACATCAATGACGACCTCGACATACCCATAATTCACTTCCGTACCATCAGTGCTTGTTGCTTCTGGTCTTATTTTTCCGCCCCTAAGCTCCGTCCGAGCAACGGACTACTTATCATCATAGGTATTTAATTATATATGATTCTGTCCACTTTCAATATTGACAATACATGATTGAAATTATTGTTTGAAGGGGAAGAAGACATGGACCGCATAATAACCAAAATCCCAGGTATGGAAAACCTGATTCGAGTTTGGAATCTCCCGAGTTTCTTTCGAGGAAATCGTAGTGGTCATATTCCTTTAGAAACACTGGTGTTCCAGACCCATCAAACCCTTCGAGCTAAAGCTTTGATTTTGAACACATTTGAAGACTTAGAAGGCCCTGTCCTCTCTCGTATACGCCTCCACTTCCCCAAACTGTTCAATCTAGGTCCTCTCCACACACACCTTAGCTTAGGAAAAGCCTCCAAAACGGCGTCGTCGGAGGAACCGCTTCTTCCTTCTTCCTCCACGAGCAGTCTCTGGGAAGTGGATGGAAGTTGCATGAACTGGCTCGACGCTCAGTCCCCTAATTCGGTCATATATGTGAGCTTTGGAAGCATAACCACAATCTCAAGAGATGAGCTCATGGAGATATGGTACGGTTTGGTGAACAGCAAGAAGTGGTTCCCGTGGGTGATCCGACCCGACATGGTGGCGGAGCAAGACGGAAAGGACGTGACATCGGAGCTTGTGGAAGGGACGAAGGAGAGAGGATGTATGGTGAGGTGGGCCCCGCAACAGGAGGTTCTTGAACACGCGGTGGTTGGTGGGTTCATGACACAGTGGATGGAACTCGACGTTGGAGAGTGTGGTGGCCGGAGATGGATGACATGCTGGCCGTACTTCAGCTGTGAGTAACAGCCCGTTTGGTTCGCTGAAAATGTGACGATGAAAAAGGAAAATTTACATTTTCTATCGGCGGCGTCCGTTTGGAAACCATCTTCCTGCGTACGTGGGAACCTTGCTTCCCACCTAAAACGGTGGGAAGCCAAATTCAGTCGACCGATGGAAGAGCCAAAAGACAGAGTTACCCTCGCTCTCACTTCTCAGTCGGTCTTCTCCGTTGTCGACACCACCAATGAGCTTGTCCTCCTGCACGTCCTCTGTCTCTTCTTCATCCTCACCCATTCGAATTCAATCGCCGATGCCGAAGATGTGATGAAAATATATCATCCTCACCCATTCGAATTTAGTCATCAATGTCAAGGGAAGAATGGCCAAAGAAGACGAAGAATCGTCGGAGAAGACAAGGAACGAAGATTTAACCCTGAGCGAAACATAAACTCAGCTCATGGGGGCGACAGAAAAAAGAGGAACGAAGATGGAGAAGATGAACAATGTTGCATGAACTTCCATATAAATCATTCACCCCATTTGTTGTCGGAGGAGAGCAACGTCACCGAAGAAAAGAATAACAAACGTCACTAAAAGCTATAACTCTCTCAATTCAACTTCAAACCTTGCAAATAATATATTAATGAAAAGCCCTACAAGTCTAGTTTCACATGAAATAAGAATCAGTCCCAAAGCTATTACATAAAGAAAGTTACGATAGATACAATAGGCAAAGGTCAGAGAAAAAGCGTTGAATTCGACCACAAAGTTTAGAAATTTATATCTCCTTCACCTGAAATTCTTTGACACTGTTCTAGGCGTCTATGAAACGCATTTTGAGTCTAGTTTCATACAAAATTAGTTTCACATCAATCGGAATTGTGGTTTGAGAGATATAATCAAAATACCAAATATATGTCGAGCTGAAAGTTAACAGAGGGGCTGATACTCAAGTTTTAGGCTCTACCACTCGAGTATCGAATCCCGTAGGGCCAACACTCGAGTATTGGTAACCCAATACTCGAGTATTGCACCAAAACCCCCCAATAGTCGAGTATTGGATCACCAATACTCGAGTATTGGCCATATGAGATTCGATACTCGAGTGCTGAGTCTAAAACTCGAGTATCAGCCCCTCTATTAATTTTTGCAAAAGTTATAACTCTCTCAATTCAACTCCAAATCTTGCAAATAATATATCAATGGAAAGCCCTAAGAGTCTAGTTTCATATGAAACAAGAATCAGTCCCAAAGCTATTATACAAAGAAAGTTATGATAGATAAAATAAGCAAAGGTCATAGAAAAAGCGTTGAATTCGATTATAAAGTTTAGAAATTTATATCTCCTTCATCTGAAATTATTTGATCCTGTTCTAGGTGTCTATGAAACGAATTTTGAGTTTAGTTTCATAAAAAATTTGTTTCACATCAATCGGACTTATGGTTTGAGAGATATGATCAAAATAACAAACATATGTCGAGCTGGAAGTTAACAGAGGGGCTGATACTCGAGTGCTAGGCTCCAGCACTCGAGTATCGAATCCCATATGGCCAATACTCGAGTATTGGTGACCCAATACTCGAGTATTGCACCAAAAACCCCCCCAATACTCGAGTATTGGCCATATGGGATTCGATACTAGAGTGCTGAGCCTAAAACTCGAGTATTAGCCCCCTTTGTTAATTTTTGCAAAGGCTACAACTCTCTCAATTCAACTCCAAACCTTTAAAATAATATATCAATGGAAAGCCCTGCAAGTCTAGTTTCACATAAAACAAGAATCAGTCCCAAAGATATTATATAAAGAAAGTTATGATAGATACAATAGGCAAAGGTCAGAGAAAAAGCGTTGAATTCGACCGCAAAGTTTAGAAATTTATATCTCCTTAATATGAAATTATTTGATGCTGTTCTAGGTGTCTATGAAACTCATTTTGAGTCTAGTTTCATACAAAATTTGTTTCACATCAATCGGAATTTTGGTTTGAGAGATATGATCAAAATACCAAATATATATCAAGCTAGAAGTTAACAGAGGGGCTGATACTCGAGTGCT
>JANTPZ010115686.1:0-15470 GCA_025593235.1 Vachellia pachyceras
TAGGTACTTTGCTTTATTTGATCTTCCCTCATTCGCATTGCTAGAGGATCCCTACGGATACGGACATCAGTCCCCATCATTATGCGATACTCTCGGTCTGTTTGATGGCTGAACATTTCAATTAATTGAGTGTTTTCATCTTCACCAGTTTCTTCAAAATGTTTGTGAACTGCTTCACGAGAAGTGTCCCTCTTCCAAGCTTTTACCCATTCTGAATAATATGTTAATGGACCTATCCTTTCCAGTCTCTCTTGTTCAGCTTGAAGCCTGAATACAAAAAAAGGAGTTATTTTCACAACTTCAATCAAGTGGGGCATGATCCTACAGGAAGCTTTTGCAATCAGCATTATTCAGGTTTATAAGGTAATCACAACAAAGACATATTAATGCAAGGTTCCCGATGTTCCAATTTAGGTGAAAGTGATTGTAAAATTTTTAAAATATATTTACATCACTGCCTCACATACTAATAAGAAATTAGGTCTGCCTTCATCCTCAGATATCATGCTACTAATTAGAACTCTGAAATCCACCAGAAAGTCACAGCAGGTAGGCTTTCTTGATTTTGTCCTGCACTTGCTGTGAGTGTCTTGAGTCCAAATGAAAGGACAGTGGTTCCTTGTGACCCAGGAACAGTTGTGCATCCAAAATTTGGGATTCTACTCTTGGGCACAAGATTTCTCTGAGGACACTACTCATTCATCATTCACCCCAACACTCAAGGGGGAGTAAATTTCAGTTTTAACCTATTATCCGAAACCTATTGATTTTTGTTAGGATCTAGTTACAAGGGGACTTGAGTTTCACATTGGAAGTGTGGGGTTCTTAATGTAGAGTTTATAGGGACCTTGGATTCTCTAACTTCGTGAGCTTAAGTTTTGGGGTCCAACTCTCTTAAAGTTTCCATCAATCGCTATAAAAAAAGGGTTGATTTAGTATAAAATGGTCTGAATTGAGAAGCTCAAACTTAGACCACAAATTGTTGGCCAGTGACCTGAGGAGTAACTGCTTGATTTAGGTTACTCCTCTAAATATATAATACAAATAACATTAATGGCTGGTCCTCCAAGAAGTGTGAAATAAATTTGATGAATCTGCTCAGTCCTTTTAGAAGTTCTTACTTTCCAAGGAATTCTATATCGAAAGTTTCTGCCCAGATACTCATTTAAGAACTTATTCATACAGGATATGCTAAGAATAACACAATTTCATTTCAAGACTTTATAGAACTATTCTGCCAGTATAATAATCAACAATACCTTTCTTCCTTGAAAATGTGGCATCTTTCTCGGTAAAGAGAAGTTTCTGTTAATGTTGGATGTTCACCATAAAGCTTTACTTGCCCAGTTTCTGCCATGGCTTTCAGGAAAACCTGAAAGAGTTGATAAAGAAGTTCACAGTCCATATGGAAGACACTGCTATCAACAATATACTTCATACTTCGCAACATATCTAATGGGCCTGTAGACCTCTTCTGATAAATGAAGGCATGGACGATCCAAAATGGAATCAAAGATGGTATGGGGAATGAGGGCATCTAAATCCAAGATGATAATTTTGGCACTAAGTCCTGTAAAAACCGCTTGCTTCTACACAGCATGTGCGAATACCAACAGGAATTATAGCAACAATAAAAAAGAAAAGAATTTATGACCTCTCAAAACATTAAATTTCTGGTCAAAAAACATTGAATTGATTTGACAGAACAACTATTCAGATATGAGTCAGGATTCCAAAGCAAATAAGCAATGAATGCGAAAAATATCCATTTGTTGCAAGCCATAAAGGAAGTGACATGTGACTTGTGTGGCTGAGTACGGATGTGAAATTTATGCCCTCTCTGACCATTTGCCAAACAATATACTAATGCCATGAGACAAATTTTTCCCTTCCTCACATTGTGCACAAGAATAAACACCAATTTACACGGTATATTTATAAATGGGATCATATAATTAAAAAGCATTTTCCAGAATCATATCATATACACTAACCGTTTCAACATCAGGTCGCCTCCTTTGCCATCTGGACCATTTCTCTTTTTTGGCTTCCTCCAATGCCACCACAATTCTTCACTTGAACGTGGTTCTACTATTGGCTTTTTAACTTTTGGATCAATAAATGGATGGGGACGTCCTAATTTCTTATCTAGGTCATATCCAGTCTCTTCATCCTCAGGTTCAGATTGATAAACAACATAGTCAGATGAGAAATCTTGAGAATCTTCTGCAAACTCCATTGAAGTTTCAGGAGGGTTAGGATCATTTGATTACACATAGACCTCAGAGGAACCAGCTGCCGATGATTTGTAATTTTTCCTCCTACTTCCAGGATTTTGGCCATAAGATGGTGATCCTGAAGATTCACCAGTTGGTTCAGGCGCTCTAGCAGCCCTAACTTGATTAGCAGTACCCTCAGGCCACTACTCCTGCTCAGGAATACTTGCTCGAGCACCAGAGGCTGGTTCAAGCTCGCCAGAGGTTGAGTCTTTGTATACATGGTGGGGGGGGGGCCGTTCAACATATTCGTATTGAACATAGTCATCTTTCTTTTCACACTTTATACGAGTATATGGCCTAAGCCTCCTCCGTGAATTACTCAGACCAAGCCTAACCTGCAAAATTCCAGCTGAAATGAACCCAGGTATGGCGTCTACAGATTTCAAGAATCATACAGATTAGCCCCATATAACATTAAAAACCGTAGAAGCGTGATAAAGTGAGATAATGAAATGACCACACACACACACACGTAATTTATCAGCTTACCCCATTAAACTTCCTTTGAAATTCAAAGTAACAAATGTATCACCAAGATGTGCTGCAGTGCATATGAATATGAAACCTAAAGCAAACCACAAGCTAGAAACTATAAAGTCAGAGACCCCCTTCAAGAAAATAAACACACATCCACTGAAAGCAGATAAACAGAATTTGTTGAGAAGAGAAGGAAAGAAACCCGGTAGTGACTGAAGCACAAGTTGCCGCAAACGTTGCCATGAGTAGATGTCATGAGGTCCCACAAAGGATCGTTTCTGGCTTTGGAAGAAGATGGGATAACACTAGAAGGTCAGCAGTGGCGCCGCATCAAGAAGTTCCATGTCAGAGAGAGATTAACGAATGGGAGAGAGGGCGAGGATAGGAAGGGAGTACTTCGTCAGAAGTGAGACGAAAACGCAGGTCCGATTGCGAAGCGACTCTGGTGCCGGAGCAGAGTGTCACTGAAACTAGCAAATGATGCTGCTTCTATCGTCCCCGTATCATATTCATCTGCAAAGTTGAAAAAGCAAAATTTCTAATGGCTCGTTTGATACGGTGGAATTGATTTTGATGGATATGGATATAGAAATGGAGGTGGATATGGAAATGGAAATGAGTTTTATAAATACGTTTGGTATGTCATGGAAATGAAATCTATTTTTTATACAAAAAGACTATTATGCCCTTTTATATTTGAAAATAAAAAATAAATAAATAATTCGATCTTCGTCTTCGTCAAATCGCCGCTGAGTCGCCGTCTTCATCTACGTCACTTGAGGTCGTCTTCCTCATCGCTGGAGGTCACCATCTTCGTCATGGTCGAAGATGAAGCCGCCGTGGTCGAAGACGAAGCCATTGTGGCCGCAGTTGCAGGAGTTCGTGCAGTCGTGGTGGGTCGCTGTTCTCCTTCGCCACCGTCGTCACTGTTGCTGCTGGGCTGGTTGCTGTCGTGGGTCTTGCCGTCCTGGTCTCGCCGATGGAGGTCGCTGCTGGAGATTGATGGTCGACGAGGGAGGGGCAACACTGGAATTCCATGGAATTTTGGGCAATTCCATGGGATGGGTGATGGAAGCCAAAACTGCATTGTTTATGGAATTGATTTCCATATGGAAATCAATTCCATGAGCAATTCCATCAAACCAAATAGACATAGAGATGGAAATCAATTCCATCTCCATCTCCATGGGGATCAATTCCATCAAACCAAACGGGCCTTAAAATGTTTCGTCACATGCATGAACATTTTTCCAAATAAAATACACAAAATTAAACATGTTGGCATATATTATTTTTTTTAAAAAAATTCTAAATTAAATCTACGGAAGTCAATCTTGTATGTATAAATAAGTCAAGTTTCTGGTCAAAATAATAAGTCAAGTTTAATATTTAATAATTTATATATTAATAATAAGTCAATTTTTTTAGGATTAACTTCCAAAAATTAAAGGGTTGAACAGAGAACCATGTTTATCATAACATTATAAAATTATGTTAACATAAACTGAGACAAATTTTTTTATATACTTACATTATAGATCGTAAATTATATTAAAAAATAATTTTTATCGTTAATCTAAACATGTTCTTAACCTACTACCTTACAATTTTGTTCAGTTTCACTTAGTATACTAAACTAAATTTTAATATATTCATCATGTTAAAGTATTTTCAATAATATTCATCATCCTAAACTAATTTTTTTATGCATTCAACATTTTAAAATATTGTTCAATGGCACTGCCTATTTTAAAGTAATTTCTATGCAATTTAATTTTATCTTTGAATTTTTTTTCTCAATGATAATAAGCACTCTAAATTATGGATAAGCTATTAAAAATGTTGCATAGTGTTTGATATATTAAAATTTTCTTTAAAATATTAGGTATTGTTAAAAATATTTTAAAATACTAGATATACTAAGCATAGTTCAAAATAATAAGCCATAGTGAACAAAATTTTAAGGTAATGGATTATATCCAGCCCTTTAATATTTGTAAGTTAAGTTGAGTTAATTGTAAGGTAAACATTTAAATTTGTTAGGATCTATGGATGATGTCTCTTTTTAATTTTATAGTACCATGCACATGCCTATGTGTGTGTGTGCTGCTTGTTTGAATGAAGAATTAATATGAATAGTAAAATAACTAATTATACGTTATATGTGTGTGCATGCATGAAAGTGATATGTATTGATTTAAATTTCAGCCATATCCATACATACAACCCTGAATTGATTGATCGTATATTTATGTATTTTATTTCTGTGGTAGAATAAAAAACATAAAACTTAAACATCATAATTTGGAAAAATAATTCACTCATGTTTGTCATAATTTTTTTACAACCTCACCAACCTTCTTATTTTTTTCCTAGAGGTTAAGTCTGATTAAA
Source organism: Vachellia pachyceras (assembly GCA_025593235.1). NCBI lineage: Eukaryota > Viridiplantae > Streptophyta > Magnoliopsida > Fabales > Fabaceae > Vachellia > Vachellia pachyceras. The sequence continues at coordinate 5,151 of JANTPZ010115686.1, forward strand.
CAAATTTATGAGGTAACCTAACATCTGAATGAGATGTTGGGGCTTTTTTGTTGTTGGGTAGCGACACATTTCATTTGTATAATTAGATGTCAAATCTTAGAGTTTCTTTGAATGTAAGGTTGAAAATAACTTTTACAGATTTCGAGGTAAAACCTAAGTTTTGGAGAATAGATTTTGAAAAATAGCTTTTTACAGATTTCGAGGCAAAACCTAAGTTTTGAAAAGTGATTTATGTTTGAAATTTATTAGCTTTTACGGATTCTGAGGCAAAAAAGTGGGTAGGAAAGAGGAAAGTAGGAAAGAGAAAGAAAGAAAAAGTAGGAAAGAGGAAAGAGAAAAAAGTAAGAAAGAAGAAAATGTATGTTTCAAACTGAAGTTTTGTAACCAAAATAACTTTTGGGAAAAAATGTTTGCTTGGATAAAACTTCGGTTTTGAAACCAAACCTAGGTTCTAGAATTGGTTGCCAAACAAGCCCTTATTCATTATGGTCAAATTTCATGGTATGCCACATTAGATTTAATTGAATGGAGATGTGACCTTGCAACCATGGCCCTTTTATTTTTTCTAGTGAACAACAGGCAAGTGGACCTTTTGGCCACACCTGGAACCCCCGGTATCAGGCGCCTTTTCCTGAGTCCCTGACCTTCTTCAACTGGATCAGGTAATTCGGGGTAACCAACTAATCCGGAGCGAGGACTATGGCCCTTTTATTTTGTGAAAAATTCTTGCATTGATAACTTGTTTAAAAAAAAGTTTTATTCAACTAGAATAGCAGGATGTCTAAGACCTTGTTTGGTTTAAAGTAGACGAGGGGAACGGAAGGGTTAATTAAAGGCATGCGAAGTTAGGCAAGGGAAGATTATGATCTTTGACCGATCCAAAGGGAGGTGAAGGTAGGGAAAATATTTTAATAATTGTTATTTGATTTAAAAGGGGAGGTGAAGGGAACAAATTTTAAGTTAACAATAATACCCTTATTATTTTATTTAAGTTTTTTCTTTTGTTCATATATATATATATATATTAAAATAACCATTTTTATAATATTTCAATTAGAATTACTTTATTACTTTATCGATACATGATAAAATAATTTTATATAATCTTTAAACATTATAATATTAATTTTTTTTCAAATATCAAGATACAAGCTAATTTCATAAGCAAATGAAAGAATGCAAACACACAAACAACAAAGAAACACTGACCCCATTTGGTTTAGCGTTTAAAGAGCACAAACGAATGTTCAACAGTGTTATTTTATAAAATAAGATAACCTCTTTCACATATTTACCTCAATTTACGTACAAGTACTTTTTTACTGCGTTTCTAAACAGACCTGTCGTCGTGAGAAATACCATCTTCCCATGGTAAAACAAAAAAAAACATTATAATATTAATTTCAGGGTGTTGCTTATTCACTTAAAAAAAAACTCGTTGATTATTCACTTAAAAAAAAACTCGTTGCTTATTTCCCATGGTAATATGATATCACCACCTTCGTATTTCCGTGGAAGTAAATCAGAGCTGGATAAGTGATAACTCCCCATTTTTACTACAATTTAATATATATTTTGACATATTTAGGGAGTTATTAATACAAAACTAAAAGGTTCAGAATGATTTTGATAAGAAATGGACTTGTCACATGATTTGGGGCTTTATTGCAATAATATTAATTTTAGAAACATAAAAAAATAATTAAAATAAAAATAATAATACGTTTTTTTGTTAATTATTATTATTATTATTATTATTATTATTAATGGTGCAACAGCTAGGAAACCAACGTTTGAACATTTGAAGACTTGGAGGCCATGAACAAAACGGCGTCGTGGGATAAAGCTAGAGGCTCGAGAAACCTAGAAAAACACGGAGCTTCATTATTCAATAACATCTCTTGACGGCACGAGCAGAAAAAAAAAAAAGACGAGAGGCAACAGAACTTTGAGGGCAGGAGTTCATCGGCGAACAATGAGCCAAAAACTTGTTGCGGATTAACCCTTCCCTGAACCATAAAACTAAGATAAATTAATCAATTAAACAAAGATAAATCAAACTAAGCCATAAAACTCTCAGAAGTTAATTCCGCTTTCTGACTTTCTTACCTTCTCCTTTAAATCTTCATCTCTTTGTATGCTTTGTTGCTTCATTAGACTCTTTATGCTTCTTTTTATTTTATAAGAAACTGTAAGATTTCATTTCTGTTTTTTTCAAGTTCAAGGATTTATACTTTGTGGATGTGTGTTCAGGAGATGAAGGAGCAGGTAACAGTAGAAGTTTGCATGGGCAATCTCAGCAAAGCTCGAGGTGGAGTCCAACGCCAGCACAGTTACTGGTGCTTGAAGAACTGTACAGGCAAGGGACGAAGACGCCAACGGCTGATCAACAGATACAGCAAATAGCTTCGCAGCTACATCGTTTTGGCAAGAACGTGCTCTGTTGAACGAGTCTGAGCAGAGGAGCAAGGCGAGGACGACAAGCAGAGAACGTCTTTGCGTGGGAACATCGTTCCCCTACCGTACGCGTAAGTAAGATAAAACTATCTCAAAATCTGTAAAAACAAATCTTGAAATCCATAAAAATCAATCCCTAAAATACTCCAAAATTTATAGACTGAATTCCCAAACACACCCAACGACGTTGAGAGCGAAAATGGTGTGAGGGGTAACGATGGAATTTTGTAAAATTGGCATGGGTATTTTAGTCAGGTTTGAGCCCCTACTTCCTTACTCTCCAAAAGACCCCAATTTTAAGGTTAGAGAGAGATGCGGGGTGGCGAGGGGAAAAATTGGCACCTCACCTCTCCTGTCACCTTGTTTTTCTCAACCAAACCTATTTATCTTCATCACACCCCTAACCTACCCTTCCCCTCCCCTCTAAGAATTCTCTTTCCTCTTTTTTGTTTTTCCTCCTTTCCTACTTATATTTTATCTTAAAATCCATAAAAGTTATTTTTATCGTAACTTCTCAAACACAATCACGTTTTTAAAACCTAGGTTTTATTTTGAAATTCGTAAAATTTATTCTCTAAAACCTAGGTTTTATCTCAAACTCTCTAAAAGCTATTCTCCACCAAACTTCCAAACATGTTATTAATCCAATTTGAACCCCAACTTTCTCACCTCCCAAAAAAACCCCAATTTTGAGGGTTAGAGAGGGGGGAAATGTAACATTCTAATTTTTATTTAGAGGATTTAATTATCTTTGAGAGATAATTATACATTTAAAGAATTTAATGGTCATTCAGAAATGGGGAAATGTTAAATATAATTTATTGTATAGTCATTTGGATCAAAAAGAATAAGTTTAATCTGAAACATATGAATTAGAAAAAAATAATAAATGATAAAAGAAAATGATTATTTTGTAAAGGAAAAGGAGAAGAAGAAGAAATGATATTAAAAGAAAACAAAATATAATATGAATACATATATATATATATGTGCGCGCGCAAGTTTTACTTTAAAAAGAAAAGAAAAAACAATATTTATAGGCAAAAGGGGACACGTACAGGGACTAGGTAGCTTAGTAACAAATATATATATATAATAAAAGGAATATATATAAAGGAGAAGGGCAGCTATACACACATTTGTATTATTAAAGAAAAACAGAAAAAATGAATGAAAAGAAAATAAAGAAGAAAGGGGCGCTATGTGTGTATGTATTATAAAGTTCACTTCTGCGTGAGGCTAGGTTATATTTCTGTTCTCTCTTCTTCGCGGCGTCAGCTGTTCTCTTAGGCGCAATATTTTATTTTGGGATCAATTAAGTAATCAAAACTACTTCTTCTCAATTTACTTTCTTCATAAAAGTTTTTCTAAATAATTTTCTCTTTCTAAAGACAGTAATATCATATTGATCAGATTAAAATTTAGGATTAGGGTTTGATATAAAGATTGAGTTTTGTCAAGAACTGTATAATGAAAGATAGAGGGGAATTGATGATTAATTTTGCTTCTTTTGGATTCATGATTTAACTGTTATTATAATTTAAAATAATTATTTAATTTAATCAGTTTATAATTTATTCTATGTAAGTGGTTTGCACATATTAGATTTGGGGTTGAATGATTTATAAGTGTTATTGAAATTATTTTTGAAGTGTTAATCAACTTATCATGTTGAAGAGATTAAGAGTATATATGATTTAACAGTTTCATGTTGAAAACCCTAAACTTTTAATTGGGAATTGTGTAATCAAAATTAATTTGTGAATTAATTAAATCTTTGGGTTGAGGGAAATGATTGAATTTTGGGTTGATTAAATAGTTGAGAGTCTATTGATAACTATGAATTTTAAATGATTATTTCAAGAGCTTAAATATACATAATCAAGTTGATTATTTAATTTGGTATATTAAATTTGTGTCGACACTATTGTGTAGAATAATTTGATTGTAGTTGGTGATTTATGGTTTGAGCTTTCAAATATCTTGGAGTTGAGGTAACCGATATTAATTCATTTTATATGCTTGCATGGATTGTAAGGTATTTTCGATACCTTAATTATGTATTACGAATCTTATCGCTATTTTTATATGTTCAATTTTAGTGAAGTGGGAAGTATTTTCTTTATATATATAAATGATATGTTTTGCTTAGATATATGTTTGATGAGCTATTCATAATTTATCTTTATCCGTAATATATTGTGAATTCATGCATTTGTGGGGAATTGACATATTAGGTGTATGGAAGTAGTTGGGTGATCTTGTGATGATGAGACTTGTGTAATGTTTTGTAAATGTATCCGCAGTTGCCCCACTACTGATTATAGTGGTTGGCTGTATTGTGACTCACACTTAGGTGGGGAGTCGGCCTAGACTCAAGAGGGAGGCAAGGTTTTATTGTGATTCATACTCAGGTGGAGAGTTGGCCTAGATCCAGGAGGGAGGCCGTGTTTTATTGTGACTCATATTCAAGTGTGGAGTCGGCCTAGACCCATGTGAGAGGCGAGGAGTAATATGGAGGAGTAGGTTAAAGGGATCACTTGTGCATTTTGATTATATTAAATAGGAAATATTATTTTGTTTGAATATTGTATATTAGCACTGCTTCACTGACTTATAATCCCGTATTGTATATTCTATGAATTGATTGTTGGTTACAGGAACTTTATGTCTCACCCTATCGATATATATTTTTTTAGGAAAGGAACTTAGTGGTTTGAGGCGAGAAAGGAATGAGCCAACAGTTTGATATTAGCTATCACTGGAGGCTTAATAGTTAAGCTATTCTAAGGAGAAATGTATATTGCTAAACTTTAAGGTTTGCATACTCTGATTTGTTTTTATCATTATAGTTATGCCATAATATTCTATATATGATTAATAATTTGTCCTTTGGTATCTCTAACTTGTTACGTATCCATTGAGTGTTGTTTATGGACTCGTATGTTTAAGGAGATGCTTAAATATCATTGATTCTTGTGGTTTTAATGGTGACTTGTGGGTGAGTTTTGTGCCCTGGGTCAAAATGGTACTGTGAATTGTGAATGGTTTGTGGGTTGGATGTCTTAACCATAATTTTGTGCCCTGGACCTTGAAGGTTTAATAATTAATTGTATTGAAACGTCTGGTTTGTTTAGAATTATAAATAGTATCAGAAGGGATTACAAGTTACATAATTAATTATGAATATATTATATGGTTAAATTGTTTAGGGGTTACATAAAAGGTGAGGGAAAAGACAAAAATTGACAGTCACCTCCATTCCCCTCATTTTTCCCAACCGAACGCATTTATCTTGATTACACCTATAACCTACTTCATCACTCTCCAAAAAACCCCCAATTTTAAGGTCAGAGAGGAAGCGGGTTGGCGAGGGGAAAAATTGGCACCTCCCTTCCCCTCACCTCGTTTTTATCAACCAAATGTATTCATCTTCATCACACTCCTAACCTACCTTACCCTTCCCTCTAAAAAATTCACTTTCCTCTTTTTTTATTTTTTTTATTTATTTTTTTACTTTAAAATCCGTAAAAGTTATTTGGCATGTGTTCGTGTGCTATAGGATAACAAAAATGCAACGAGATATAATCCTCATATGTGCTTATAAAAAAATAAATGAAATTAATGTAATATGCTGCATAATAATATTTTATTCTCAAAGATTACCCTTGTTTCTGCATTTTTTTATCCTGCTTCCATGCTGAATGTACGACTATACAACCAACATTAAGAAAATTAATTATTTATTATAAACATGTATTAATTTTTGAAAAATATTTTTTAATTATTCACACTTAAGAGTACTCTCATTGATAAAAACTCCTTTCAATACATACAATTAAATATTTCTTGGTAAAAAAGTTAAATTTGTGGGACAAAATGGTTTGAGGCATTGCATTTTTAAGATTAAGGTAAACATTCAACTGGCTTCTTCATTTAAAGTCAAAATAATTAATATAATTTTCACCAAAAAAATAATAATTAATATAACGTACCATTAACATGGGGAAGAGGAGGTTAGGAAAGTTAAACAAGGTTTTAATGCAAGGAAAGTTACATCTAAGCAAAGCATATATTCACACAAGATGAAAGTGATGATGCCCACAATACAATGAAAGCTAAAAGATATGTATTTTTTCCCATCCTTCACCAAAACTTAATACTGGTGAAAAAAAACAAATTATCAGGCCATTAGAAGATTGATACAGTACTATGGTTAAAGTTTCAGAGGATTTTATTTTAAAATAAATATCTCCCTATCCTTAGTATAAAATCAACTTTATAATTTAATTATAAATGAATTTTACATTGCAGTCGAAATGCAAGTCATGATAACATTGATCAGATTCGAAGGTAAACCAGCAGAATTGGAGGATGAACAAGGGAGCACCTGAGTAACTGATGTAGTTACATAGTTTTTCAATGTCAATGAGAAAAATGACAGTTTCTTGAAAAAATTATTTTTACATATAATTGAATTTTAGATGATTTGAACAGATTAAAAAACAAACAGCATTTAATATAGTGTAAAAAACTCATCAGGTTGGAAAAAAATAAAAGAGGTAGCTTTGCTTGAGGTCACTTTCGCACAAACTAAAATAAAATTTCCCTTGTTTACTTGCCTCGAATCGCGCATGAAATCATTCCCAGCTTTTTTTTCAAATGGGCACAAGGCCAATGCCAAGTTTGTTTTGTTCTGAAAATGTAATATTCTTGTTAATTGGGTCCCACTCATTTTCATGTAATCTCGTTTCGAGTGTTCAGACTTCAGTTGGGTGTCCTCGCCATACATGCTAATTTGCTATATACCCGTCGTCTTCTGTCCCTGTCTTCTTTCCCTCCTTCAATGCTGCCTATATCTCTGCCTTCTTCAACCACGATCAAAGATCTGCGTTTCTGTTCTTGTCCAGACCTTAATCTTGGCATTGATCGCTTATTTTTTCCTTCTGGATATCGAGTTCTCTCTCAAATGCTGGCTGAATTTTGAATTAATTCAGGATTCTGCGTCTCAGATTGTTTTGGGTTTTCTTGCAATTCCTTGCTGCATCGAATATTGGTTCATTTCTGAACTTGACATATTTCTGTCCTCGGAGGTTTGATTCTTTCTATTCTTGCATAGAAACCCACTTCCATTGTCCAATACCTAACGATATCGATTTTCCCCTAAAGTTGGCATTTTTTGGGCTTGAAGATTCGTCATTGTCTCTTTGTGCATGCTTTGCCGGTTATGGAACTTCTTTTGGTTTCTTCTGGTTAGATAGTATAGACTCCCAGGGAAATTTTGTTTTGGAGTATTGTGGACTAATTCGGGTCTTAAAGATGAAGAGACCCAAAAGTGAACCTCCCAATTCGAGGAGGTTCAGATTGTCTCATTTTTTGCTTGGTATTGGGGTTTTATATTTGATTTTTATATCATGCAAGTTTCCGCAATTTCTGAAGATAGTATCTCAGTTAAGTGGGGATGAAAGCTACGCTACGCTGGATGTGGCAGCTGTAGGAGGCTCCAATGATGCAGATTTAAGCAAACCCTTATTTAGTTCTGTTTATAAAGATGAATTTCATCGGAGCTTAGAAGATAATGAAGACCAGGATGCTCCATCGAGGCCAAACAAGGAACCAATGAAAGACGAACATGCCCCAGAAGCTGTGAAGCAGATTCCACAGCGATATGGTAGGATTACTGGAGAAATCTTGCGTCGATGGAATAGGACCAGCGATTTAACTGTTTTTGAGAGGATGGCAGACGAGTCATGGACATTAGGGTTAAAGGCTTGGCGAGAATTAGATAAGGTTGACGAGAAAGAGTCGGGAGAAAGCTCTATCATTGAAGGAGGAAAGGCCGAGTCATGCCCTTCTTGGATTTCAGTGAGTGGAGAAGAATTGGCGAAGGGAGACCGGTTGATGTTTCTCCCTTGTGGGCTTGCAGCAGGTTCTTCAATCACTGTGGTAGGCACACCCCATTATGCTCACAAGGAATATGTACCCCAGCTTTCAAGGTTGAGGGGAGGTTCTGGATTGGTTTCAGTTTCACAGTTTATGGTTGAATTGCAAGGGCTGAAGTCAGTGGATGGGGAGGATCCTCCAAAGATTTTGCATCTGAATCCTCGTTTAAGAGGGGATTGGAGTAAACAACCTGTAATTGAGCATAACACTTGCTACAGAATGCAGTGGGGAAAAGCTCACAGATGCGATGGTTTGCCAAGCAGTGATGATGAAGAAATGCTCGGTATGATTTATCATATTTCATCACAATTTTGAAGCTTCTAGTTGAGGTATAATGTGTTGCAGTATGGAGTCTTCATTTCGGACTAAATAAAGACAAAACAGAAATTTTTTGGCTGTGATGGTTCCTTTAAAAAGATACCACGATTTAAACACAGCACCAATTATCTCCACAGAGCTTTCCATTTCCCTTGGGACCTCCCCACCAAACCAAAAAAAAAAAAAACAAGAAATCATTTACTGAATGCTCAGGAAAGCTTAAAAAATTCATTCTCTATCAAAGAAGATGTTCAAACTGCAATGACCATGGCTACTATTGCAATTGCAACTTCCATTTATAGTTTTATTCTAGAGTTACCATGAATTTGTAACAATTGACGAATTAAAACTTGCCTTTTGAACATGTGTTTTCTTTGGTTGATTTTACATTTTCTATATATTTTGGCTTTTACATTTGTTTTTATTTGCTAGCCTCATTGTGTTTTTTGTTTTAAGACCTTTCTTAGTTTCTCTGTCTTTGTCATATCATTATCTATGTTATAATTTGGACTGTTCTGCAAGACGTCTGATCAAAATTGTCTATCCTCCTTATTTGAGCACGCACATATATTTTAATGCATTGTATTTGCAGGATGATGTCTTGGTTGGAGTGAAATCCAAGATTTTTATAAGAAGTTCCTTCTTTGGGTTGATTTCAGAAAATTGTTCTTCTGGAGCGATGACTCTTGGGGATTTAAAAGGGTTTAGAAAGCTCTACTGAGATTGAGTCTTTAGTCCTTGTTTCACGGAGGGCTACCTATCCACTGATATTGTATTGTTTTGTATTCCCATCAATAAGGAACTTTTTTTAATGAAATAAAAATTTTAATTTATAGCTGTCCTTTTTAAATATTTCACTTTTGTTACCATTGCACATGTTCCAGCTGTTTAAGGTGTCTAACCTATGCATTCTTTTTTGTGCTCTAATATGTGTAAATTTATTTTCTTAAAATTGACAGTTGATGGGCATAGACGATGTGAAAAGTGGATGCGTAATGATATTGTAGACTCAAAAGAGTCCAAGACAACATTATGGTTCAAGCGATTTATAGGACGTGAGCAAAAACCAGAAGTGACCTGGCCATTTCCTTTTGTAGAAGGTAGAATGTTTGTCCTTACACTGCTTGCCGGTGTTGAAGGATACCACATTAATGTTGGAGGTCGCCATGTAACTTCATTTCCATATCGGACGGTAGGTTGATTGAGATGAAACTATTATTTATACCTGACACTGGCATTAAATACCTTCTAATAGGGACTTTGTATGGGCAAAGTCCCACATCGAGTAGTATGGGTTGCTTGATGGGGTATATAAGCTCTTGGCTCTCCTACCCCAACAGCTAGCTTTTGGGGGAAGGCTCTCCAAGGGTTTGTGTGCCTATCATTGGTATCAGAGCCGGTTGTCGACGTTGGTGAGAGGGCTACCCACAGAGGGTTCTGACCGGCAGGAGGCCGAGTGAAGTGCCGTGGAGTGCAGCCGACGAGACGTCGGCTCTCCGGGGATGGTGCATTGATAGGGACTTTGTATGGGCAAAGTCCCACATCGAGTAGTATGGGCTGCTTGATGGGGTATATAAGCTCTTGGCTCTCCTACCTCAACAG